>JBBPBX010017282.1:20898-38739 GCA_038048925.1 Garcialebias charrua | reverse complement strand
TGGAGGCCATTTTTGTAATTACGGTAATGAACAAATCAACTTTTAATTCAATTGGAAGAAGTTTTAATGCTGTAGAAATTCACTTCACATGAGAGGTTATGGCAAATTCTGACCTTGGTGGTCTTTATAATGTGGGTAAAAAACAATTTCCATGTAAATAAAAGTCGTAATTATTCCTGTGACTAACTCTGGTACAGCAAAAAGCATTCAGGCTCTGCTGACTGTGAGTCAAACGAGTATCAACTTTAAAATTACTGATCACATTGGTGGTGCAGAGGCATGATTCATTTCCTGAGACAACCAAGTATGACGTATGACAAACAACAGATAAAATGCCTTATCGTTGTTTAGTAGAATAGTTCCACTAGTTTATATCTAAACTCAAAAGCAAATCCTTCTTCCAGATTCTTATGGTCAGAAATCTGGTGGAATTTTAGTTATGCTGAAGGAAATCATCCCCTCTTCTCTCAGTGTACATTTGTGTGCGTGTGTTTATACATACCTTCTCCGCCCATGCCCACAGGCCTATACTCAAGAATGCCGCTCCTAGCAACTGTAAAACAAAGAACACAGAAGAAGCTCTGCTGTGAGACAGAAAGATACAAGTTACACACTCCTCAAGTTTCCAAGCAATGAATCAGATGTGGCTAAAGATCATCCAAATGATGGACAAATGGACTTTCAGATGAAAGTAAAGACAGAAATATTTTCCACTGATACAAACCAGATTCCAAAAAAGTTGGGACACTAAACAAATTGTGAATAAAAACTGAATGCAATGATGTGGAGATGGCAAATGTCAATATTTTATTCGTAATAGAACATAGATGACAGATCAAAAGTTTAATCTGAGTAAATGTAACATTTTAAAGGAAAAATATGTTGATTCAAAATTTCACAGTGTCAACAAATCCCAAAAAAGTTTGGACAAGTAGCAATAAGTGGCTGGAAAAAGGAAACGGAGCATATAACGAACAGCTGGAAGACCAATTTACACTAATAGACTACCGTATAAGCCACGGACTCCCGTTCCAGCACGTCCGCATTCATTACCCGGGCGGCGCACTTCCAGTTAGCGGGAATGACATGAACATAAATGAGTAAATACAATTAATAAAACATCTAAATACACACCAATAATAACTCTATACACATATAAATTTATACAAATCTATAGTGACGTTTCCCCTACGGATAGCCACGATCCATTGTCGCCCTAACCCCCCCTCGGCAGGGGAACGGAACAGCCGTACCCACTGGTGGGCGGACACAACGGAACTCACTTGTAGTGCCAGTAGCTCGCAGCTGCTTCCCGTTTCGGGTTGTTGTCATGGTCTGCTACTAGGAGCTAACGGTCTGCTACTAGGAGCTAACGCTAACAACAACGGCAGTGGATGGGACCGGGAAGTGGCGGACGTGGGTTGTATTTTAACGGAAGTACGTCACCGCCACCCGTGGCATATAGTCTATTACAAGTGTGCCCAACCAGTCGCTCGCGGGCGACCGGTCGCCCGCCAGCTGGTTCCCAGTTGCCCGCGAAGCTCAACTTTGCTCTAACAGCTGACGAGCCGGCTCTCAGCTGTTAACAAGGTGAAATGTCCGCTGCTAAGCTTCATTCTAACTCCGGCAGAAGTGGTGGCGGTGACATTTCCGCTGCTCAGCTTCATTCTAACTCCGGCAGAAGCGGTGGAGGGAGGAATGACTATACTGTATGTCAATGTGCAGCAACGCTTTCCTCAACCCTCCCCATCTTGTATACTCACAGACATAGTCTCGCGAGTTTTGGGTGCGGTGACTGACAAGACTTTAGGTTCGGAGCGTGCGTGAGAGCGCTGTGGAGTGAATGTCAGTACGCAGAAAACATGGAAGGAAAACTAGCGAACAAGCAAACGAAAACTTATTATTTTCACACAGAATGGGAGGAGGATTATTTTTTTGTTTATTCTAATTCGAAGTCTATTTGCCTCATCTGTAATTCAATAAATAAAAACAAGCTCGCAGCCCAGCAATCGGTCTTCACTCAGCCCAGCACAAAAGGTAAAGATAGCTTCCTACCATGTTAGCTGCATCCTGGCTCAACATAAGAAGTCTTTCAGCGATGGAGAAGTTATGAAAGAAGCGTTTGTTGAGGCTGCAGATGCGCCTTTTCACGATTTTAAAAATAAAAGTGAGATCGTAGCTGCTATTAAAGACATGCAGTTGTCCAGACAAACAGTGACACGGCCATGTGAGGGAATGGCTGTTGATGTGGAGGAGCAGCTAAAAAAGGACGTGGAACAACGTGAGTGTTTCTCTCTTCAGTTTGATGAGTAGCCTGTTACCAGCTACCTGTGTTATCCTTTTGGAAATGTTGATGTGGATGACATTGTGTCCAAATTGGTGTCTGTGTTTCAGCTGGACAGCTCTGGGTTGAAAATGAGGTGTTGACTCTGCAAAATGACATTGGGATCAAATCCAGAGCATCACCTGGCGTGGATGGAGAGTTCTGGAGTCTGCTGTCAGAAGAAAAGTATCCTAACATCCGAAGATGTGCTTTGAACTTAACAGCACTTTTTGGATCTACCTACCTGTGTGAGTCTGCTTTTTCACACATGAAAATCATCAAGTCCAAAACCAGATCCACAATGACTGATGATCATCTGGAGACCTGCCTGCGCCTCGCAACCACCTCATACTGCCCCGCTTATGAGACCCTGGCCTCCTCCTCTCAGTGTCAGAAGTCCCACTAAGGTAGAGACACATTTATTTTATACAGCTTGCACCAGATGACACACCATCCTGCTGCACAGAGCAGCTGCCTAGTTTTGATATTTAGGTTTTATTGATGTTTGAAATAGTTGTTGGAGATTTGTAAGTCTGCACCTTTGTAAGTCACTTTTTGTAAATAGTTAGTGTAAATGAGGGAGTTTTCAGTTGTTTATTCGTTTCTTTAAAAAAATATGGTGTGCTTTTCAAATATTGTGTTCTTTTACTTTGATAAAATACTTTAATTAAATAAAACTAGCAACACATTACGTTCTGTTTTATTTACTTTAAAGAAGTGAGGAGTAGAGAGATGAAAAATTATGTTTTTCGATACTGAGACTGGACGAGTAGCCCTCGGCAAACCGCCGACTTCAAAAGTAGCCCTTAGTTCAAAAAAGGTTGGGCACCCCTGGTTAGGTCAATTGACAACATGATTGGGTATAAAAAGAGCTTCTCAGAGTGTCAGTGTCTCTCGGAAGCAAAGATGGTAAGAGGATCACCAATTCCACCATTGTTGTGCAGAAAGATAGTGCAGCAATTAGGGCTGAACGATTTAGGAAAATAATCTAATCGCGATTTTTTTCTATAAATTGCGATTGCGATTTAAAATGCGATTATTTTTACTGGTTCTGTATTAATTCATATCACTAACGACACAACTGTTTTTTTTTTAATCAGATAATTAATGCGCTTTTTGACGCAGAACGTTAGCTTGTTGAGCTAGCTGCTAACCGGGCACCGTCAAAACAGACCCGGTCACATGACCAGCTCGCGCTCTGTTTATCTCCCGCGGTCTCTGTGTTTCAGCCTCTAAGCTCAGATACACGTTTACATGGGCTAACTTACCTGAATTTATAACTTTTATGACTTCTGTCGAGCCTGAAGCAACTGTGTTGGAGCGCAATGTCTCCTTCTCCCTGCTCTGTTCTGTTTTGCTCCGCTCAGAGATGCGCACGGCCAGTCGGCTCACTCCCAAGTCACGTGACCAGTCAAATCGCAGCCCATGCGATTAGTGAATTGCGTTTTAACATATCGCGAGATAATCGCAAATGCGATTAATCGTGCAGCCTTAACAGCAATACCAGAATGGTGTTACCCAGCGTAAAATAGCAAGGACTTTTAAGTTATCATCATCAACCGTGTATAACATCAAAAGATTCAGAGAATCTGGAACAATCGTTGTGCGTAAAGGTCAAGGGCGTAAAACTCTACTGGACGCTCGTGATCTCCGGGCCCTTAAAAGTCACTGCACCTCAAACAGGAATGACACTGTCAAGGAAATAACAGAATGGGCTCAGGAAAACTTCCAGAAAGCATTGTCAGTGAACACAATCCACCGTGCCATCCGCCGTTGCCAGCTGAAACTCCATCCATCCATCCATTTCTTCCGCTTATCCGGGGTCGGGTCGCGGGGGTAGCAGCCTAAGTAGGGAGGCCCAGACTTCCCTCTCCCCAGCCACTTGGAGCAGCTCCTCTGGGGGAATCCCAAGGCGTTCCCAGGCCAGCCGAGAAACATAGTCCCTCCAGCGTATCCTGGGTCTTCCTCTGGGTCTCCTCCCGGTGGGACATGCCCGGAACACCTCACCAGGGAGGCGTCCAGGAGGCATCCTAACCAGATGCCCGAGCCACCTCAACTGGCTCCTCTCGATGTGGAGAAGCAGCGGCTCTACTCCGAGTCCCTCCCGGATGACTGAGCTTCTCACCCTATCTCTAAGGGAGAGTCCAGCCACCCTGCGGAGAAAACTCATTTCAGCCGCTTGTATCCGAGATCTTGTTCTTTCGGTCATAACCCAAAGCTCATGACCATAGATGAGGGTGGGAACGTAGATCGATCGGTAAATTGAGAGCTTTGCCTTTTGACTCAGCTCTCTCTTCACCACGACAGACCGGTACAGCGCCCGCTTCACTGCGGACGCTGCACCTATCCGCCTATCGATCTCACGCTCCAGTTTTCCCTCATTCGTGAACAAGATCCCGAGATACTTAAACTCCTCCACTTGGGGCAGGACCTCCTCCCCGACCCGGAGAGGGCACGCTACCCTTTGGGTGTGTTACATCACAGCTGAAACTCTATAGTGCAAAAAGGAAGCCATTTCTAAGCAAACTCCACAAGCTCAGACGTTTGCACTGGGCCAGGGGTCATTTAAAATAGAGTGTGGCAAAATGGAAGACTGTTCTGTGGTCAGATGAGTCACGATTTGAAGTTCTTTATGGAACACTGGGACGCCATGTCATCCGGACCAGAGAGGACAAGGATAGCCCAAGTTGTTATCAACGCTCCGTTCAGAAGCCTGCATCACTGATGGTATGGGGTTGCATGAGCGCTTGTGGCATGGGCAGCTTGCATGTCTGGAAAGGCACCATTAATGCAGAGAACTATGTTCAGGTTCTAGAACAACATATGCTCCCATCTAGACGTCATCTCTTTCAGGGAAGACCCTGCATTTTTCAACAAGATAATGCCAGACCACATTCTGCAGTAATCGCAACATCATGGCTACGTAGTAGAAGGATCCGGGTACTGAAATGGCCAGCCTGCAGTCCAGATCTTAGAGAACATTTGGCACATCATAAAGAGGAAGGTGCGACAAAGAAAGCCCAAGACGATTGAACAGTTAGAAGCCTGTATTAGACATGAATGGGAGAGCATTCCTATTTCTAAACTTAAAGGTCCACCAACATGATTTTTTTACTATTCATAAAATTGCTCAAAATATATATATATTTTATCATTTAAATATGTTCCTTTATGCAAACAAAATGATAAATCACTTTAATTTTGCTTTAAAAGTGATTTTGAACTTCAAGCCATGTTTAATCATGGGAAATCTGATTACACCCGAACGCACCATCTGTGATGTCACACTGGGCAGAGCTCTGGGCTTGTCACAGTGCGCAGGTATGAGCAGCTCGACATGAAGGTAAGTCTGATACAGCATCAGACCTAAATTAGATCCTGTTGTTTCTTGTTCCATCACCCAAACTATTTTCTGCTTCCCAAAATGAAGACAAATAGCTCAAATCTTCACATAGATTGCTAAATTCGTCGGGTTTTAAATGGTCCGCTATTAAAGAGACCAGAGCCCTCTGCCCAGTGTTACATCACAGATGGTGCGTTCGTGTGTAATTGGATTTCCCATGATTAAACACGGCTTGAAGTTCAAAATCACTTTTAAAGCAAAATTAAAGTGATTTAGCATTTTGTTTGCAAAAATGAACATATTTAAATGATAAAAGATATATATTTTGAGCAATTTTATGAAAATTAAAAAATCATGTCAGTGGGGCTTTAAGAAACTGGTCTCCTCTGTCCCCTGACGTCTGTTGAGAGTTGTAAGAAGAAGGAGGATGCCACACAGTGGTAAAAATGGACTTGTCCCAATTTTTTGGGATTTGTTGACGCCATGAAATTTTGAAACAACATATTTTTCCCTTAAAATAATACATTTTCTCTCAGTTTAAACTTTTGATCTGTGATTTGTGTTCTATTCTGAATAAAATATTAGATGTTGGCATCTCCACATCATTGCATTCAGTTTTTATTCACAATTTGTTTAGTGTCCCAACTTTTTTGGAATCCAGTTTGTACGTCACCACGCACTTACGTAGTTGTGTTGCAGCTTTTTCTGTCCGGGTTGAAACTGAAGTGGCCACTTCAACTTGAACAGAAAAAGAAAAGCGTCAGTGAAACGCTGTAATCCTATCGAAATATCGAAAATATGTTTAAAGTTATTTAATCAGTAGTTGTGTCAACAGTATGTTTCTAAGTGGAACTACGAAAGAAGAAATATTGAAGGTAGTTTAAAATCGGCTGACAAAAGATCTTAAGATTGTGAAGACATTGATATGAAGGTTGTGAAGGAGATAATTAATCATGTCATTGAGCCATTTGCATATATTTGTAATTTATCATTTTCAAAAGGTATATTCCCTGACAGAATGAAGATAGCCAAGGTAACTCCAATTTTCAAAAACGGTGTAAAATGTTTATTTAATAATTATAGACCCATATCTTTGTTGACTCAATTTTCTAAAATTCTTGAAAAATTGTTTGTGTCCAGACTGGACAACTTTCTTGATAAAGAATCAAGAATCAAGAATCAAGAAGGTTTATTAACATTGCATCAATTTTCATCAATACAGCGTAAATATGTAGTTACAGACATCCAGGAGAGAGAATGAGTGCAAACAAGCTGCAGCTCAACAAAGCACATGACATGTTTATCAACACATGATATGTTTATCAACACATGATATGCTCATAGCGCGGCCAGTCCCAATCTGTCCCCAGATGAAGGTCAAAAGCAGGAAAACAGGCAAAGACACGGGGTTTCACAGCATTGATATTAAAAAAAGATGAATCACATTTTGTCTTCAAGACACCGCGTGATCCAGTAAAAACCATATCAAAAGCACATTTAGTTACAATAACAAATGGAGATACGGCAGGCAAGGAGATAAGTCTGTGAGTAATTTCAGACAAACACAGAGTTCAGCAGATGTGCAGCTGGGTGTTATCTGAGGCTTCACAGAAATCTCTGGGGAGGGGGAGGGGGGGGGACTCTTCAGCTCCACACTCCAGGAGAATGGCTTCCCACAGCTTACTTTTCAAGGACATGTGCAGAAGCCAGATAATGTTCTTGTTTGTTATCCAATAGACCACAGTGTTCTTTTCCACTGCCGCCTTCAAGTCTGTGGTGCTGTTTCATGGCCGAAAGAAATCCAAATATGTGGTTCCGCTCTGCTCAGCTTCATGAACTCCCATCTGTCCCTTGATTGATCCGGGGTGGCTGTAAACAAGTCCCAAAACGGACAGCAGGTGCGCGGTGGTCCACCACTGCTCCAAGCGAGCGATTGAGCTCATACAACAGCTGGGATGAGGAGCTCACGGCCCGGTTCAGAGAATTTTGCTGATCAGGTAGTGCCGACAGCGCGCTGATAGCTGCCGAAGCCTCCCTCAGCTTCCAGTAACAAACAACTCCGCTTACGCCAAAAAACAGAGCAGTTGCTACCAATAATCCAATAATCCACAAATCCTCCACGTCTTCGACACTTAAGACGGTCAGACACATGGGCTGCCACTGACCCCACGAGTCCATCACGTATCCAGCCGCGTGTGTGTCGGAGGGACAGACAGCTTCTCCTGGCACGGTCCGCTTCGTGGAAAAAATCTTATCCATTGAAGAAACAGCCCAATTTATTAATTCCATATTGGTTCGAGTGAGCGCTGAAGGGTCGCAGACGAGACGAAAAGCAAGCAGGGAGTAGGAAAAACTTAGGGAGGGAAGAGCAGAAAGATATGCGACCTGCCTTGCCGAGTGCCGGAAGTAGTAGTATAAAAAATGGTATCTTAAGTGACAGTCAATATGGTTTTAGATCTAATAATTCAACATCCCTAGCACTTATGGAGTTGATGGAACATATTACAACTGCAGTTGATAATAAACAATACTGTATAAGTTTATTTGTAGATTTAAAAAAGGCTTTTGATACCATTGACCACACTATTTTATTAGAAAAACTGGAACAATACGGTATTAGGGGCCCAACTTTACAATGGATATCAAGTTATTTGACAGGAAGAAAACAGTTTGTACAAATTGATGATGTCAGATCTCATCTGTGTGATATTTCATGTGGAGTTCCACAGGGATCGGTTCTTGGACCTAAGTTGTTTATTTTGTACATTAATGATATAATCAAGGTGTCTGAATTCTTAAATTGTGTTATGTTTGCTGATGATACTACCTTCTTTTGCTTGGGTGGAGATCTAAATCAGATGTGTGAACTTATGAAGAGGGAGTTTGCTAAACTACAAACTTGGTTTAAACTAAATAAGTTATCCTTGAATGTTGAAAAAACTAATTACATGATATTTAGTAAAAAAAAATTCTCTGTGGACTTTCCTTTTCAAATTGATGGCGTCGAGATACACAGAGTAAATGAAGTCAGGTTCCTTGGAGTAATTATTGATGATAAACTGTCATGGAAGCAACATATTAACCTTGTAAGAACTAAATTATCAAAGTCCGTGGCAGTATTGTATAGGGTAAGGGACTTCTTGAATGTAAAAGCTCTGAGTTTGCTATATAACACAATTATTGTGCCACATTTGATTTACTGTGTTGGTGTTTGGGGCACTGCTTGTAAAACTTTAACCCAGTCAATTTTCATTTTACAAAAAAGAGCTGTAAGAATTGTCTTAAAGACCGTGTAAAGTGAATTTCAACATTTTCTTCAATAAACATTATAAATGTCATAATTGTAATCTTGTAAATGAGTAAAAAGTCTCAAAATTGTAGCTCAATTAATTTTGGAGTTATAGATGAAACTGTGTATAAAGATATGTCTTTTTCAGGATTTTTTAGGCGTGGTTTAAACGGGACCGCGTTTCGTCACGCGGTCCTCATTAGTATAGCCCCACCCCCTGCAGCTCCAGCCGTATAAATTCACCTCGGTGGAGCCGTTCACTCGCGAATCGCAGATAGCATCAGATAGCAATAGCATAGATATTTTGTTCATTGTTAGCTAGCTAATCAATTATGCCTCGTTCGTGCATCTTCCCTGGATGTCGCAATGGTCAGGGCACCCGTACAAATCATAACATGTTTTTATACCGCGTGGTTTTATACCGAGTATCTGTAGTGCCTGGATAGGTCAATGGATAAAGCGCTTGCCTTCCGTCCCAAACTCCACGGGTTCAATTCCCGCATGGTACAACTCTTTTTTTTTTTTTATTCATTCCAGATTAAAAACACACAAGAAAACTATTTACAAAAACAGCGTAACTCTTGGAAAAAGTAGCTGCTGTTACAGACAGAACTCAGATAAAAACAGAGCAGGTTTACTGGCTCTGCTGTCTGCCTCTCCACAGTCAGCTCAGGAGCAGGACACGAGCGCAGGACACGAGCGCAGCTGCGCTGAAACCACGCCCACGCACTGACACGCCCCCAGCGTTCCAGGGCAAGGCAAAATCATGTTTTTTCATGATTTTTGAGACTTAATTTTATAAGGTAAACAATGTTTTTAATCAGTCAGATTTATATGGGTGATTAATAACACATATTTATGCCATGTGACAAACTAAAAACACACATTTAATTTCACTTTACACGGTCTTTAAGAAAACACTATTGTCATCCTTCTAGTATTTTGTTTTATCAAATGAAATTGCGTAAGTTCTATGATTTGGTGGATTACTATATTCTACTAATTATGTTCAAGGCTCAGAACAACATACTACCACCACGCATTCAAATATATTTTACTAAAAGGATTAGTTGTTACAATTTAAAGGGTACGGACATTTTTGTCAAACCGAAGTATCGAATCAGCTTGAGGGGTAGATCAACTTCTATAAAAGGCATAAATTTATGGAATAGTTTGGACTGTGATATTAAAAATGAGAAATCATTATTTTTATTTAAGAAAAAGATCAAGAATATTCTGTTAACAAGATATATATAAGTTTGTAAATATCTATTAATTATAATGAGTAATGTGACAAAAAATATGTTCTTTGCTATGCTATTTTGTTTTCATTGCTTGATTTTGTTTGTTTAAAAAAATGATTTTGTTAAGAAGGGGTAGATATGATAAGATATTATTCTTCTTCTGCTACCTTTTATTTTACATGTATTTATTAATTTGAATTTGAAATGGTATTTGTGTTTTTAATTATTATGAAATAAATAAACGTTTAAAACAAACAAAACAAAACTCATATCATCGTTATTGAATAAAAGTATATTGCGAGATATATCGATTTTGAACCATTACAAATTAAAATGAGAAATCTTTGAGGACTTCTCAGGTAAACTGAAGGCCACCAATGGGACACAGGAAAAGATTGAAATATGTTGAAAAATGTCAAACAACAGCCACAGTGTAGCAGAGTTGGACTGTGGTTTCATAAGCAGCTGTAGTAAAGGGTGTGGTGGTGGTTTAGCAGGAAAGTGACATTCAGGAAACCTCTGGATCAGTGAGCAGACACCAGCTAAAAGCGATTAGACCCACAGATCAGGAGCTTTACAGCATTTAACCTCGGACAACATGCGGATTAACAAACACTTACAACCGGCGAGAAAGAAGTAACTCATACCATAAAACTTTAGTTACTCAATCCCATCTAAAGTTAGCTGTATGAACTGAAACATGATGACAGAGAGACTTTTACTGTGTCAGAGTCTTATAATGACGTGAACACTTGTTTATATAATTAACTGGTTGTTGTCTCAACTGAGGAGATTTAGGTTCAAAATTGATGGTTGTCTTCAGGCTTTCTCTGGAGTTATGTTCCTCCTGTGGGAACTCAACAAGCTGTACGGGAAGTACACTTCAGAAATGGAACGGCTACCAGGTTGGCACAGAAAGGCAACATAGCTTTTTATTTTTTTTTACAGGCAAACAAGCATAGATGAGATACTATGAATAAATAACGTTCTTATTTCAGAGAGAATGGCAGTTTTTGTTTTTTTTTGGTTCAAACTTTTCTTCACATTTAGTATAATCTGCGAAGAGTTAAAATGATTTATAACTTTAGGCTACTTTGGAACTGTGTTAGTAGCACGACTTCACATAGATTTAGTTTAAGTAAAATTAAATACCAAAACTCATGCTGGACTCAAGAATTAAAAATCATGATGTTGACAGCTTGTCAGTTCTGTTTTTGGTCATGTGTTTAGTTTCTCTCCTCTGAGAGGCTGAGGACTTTGACATAGTGCTAAGTATAAATGTAGTATAAATGTGCCCAATATAAAAACTGAACATGAAAACATTAGCATAAATACAATCTATACCAGAAGATTAAAGTAGAGGTGAGGTCAGGCTAGTTTAGACTATAAAGTCTGCAACCAGGGAGCCATGTTGTTATAAGAGCTGCAGAATGTGGTTTGACATGTTCTTACAAAAATACTGTTTTTAAAATAAATCTCGTTTAGACGGCTGCACATAACTGAAACCCATCCATACATTTTAGCATTATTAACATATTACTCAAACACTAATGGCATGAGTATGTGTGTGTAGCGGTAAAGGTCAAAAGAGACCAAAACATAATTAACATTGAAAAATGTATGAGGCTATCGAGAGAAGAATTTCTAGAAATGGTCAACATGAATTTTAACACTGTGCAATGCAAAATGCTACACTGAGAACTGTCTCAGAGATTTGACACTGTGTTTGTGGTAGCTTCACCAAGAAAAGCTACACTAACCTTTGACTACACCAAAATCATATTCATATTGTTCACACAGCAATATTTACTTAGGAAACAGATCCAGCTCTGATTTTCTGTGTTCAGCTTGTGCTTCTCTTTCTTGTAATGTTTACTGGTTTTAATCAAGAGCTCTCCAAAAATCTAAAGGTTGCTACATTTGTCCCCAGATGTAAATTGTCTGTTCTTGCTCACGTGGTTGTGAGATGTTCTTCGCATTGACATTTTATTCTCAAAGAGAAACTGCAGAGCAGAACACCTAAGCCACTGCAGCATGTCACGTGCAAACAGAAACACAGGCACAGCATGGTTGGCAGATGTAGGTGTTTTCTGTTGATTATGGAGAAGGAAGATTTGGTATTTTTGCTGTTAACCAAGGGCAAGCTCTGATTTGCAAGTTTGTTAAGAAGAGATGCCACCTTTTCCGACAGATGGTGCAAAAACATTTCCCTGCACCGACTGTCCGAGGGTTACATCCTGCCGACCGGCACAGCCACGAGTCGCCTGTGTCTCCATGCTTTCTCCTCCTAAACAACAATTATGCAATGTTCTTCGATAAGTTCTTTGACTATCTTTATAACATTTATTTGACTATCTTTAAAAGTTTTACTGTAACAGTTGTAAAGATCAGAACAAGCGCTCAATACAAAAAAGTTGTAAAGATGGTCAGCTATCTGCTCCTCAACGGAGCAGATGAAGCTAAATGAGAAGAATAATTCAGCCATTTTTCTGCATAAGCATCCATTTTTCTGCATAAGCATTCCCATGAAGTTCTGACCAGTCACACAATAGTTGGTGCATATTTCTGTGAAAAAGTTCTGCCAGGATCTTATCCCCAGAACAGGCTTTTGCTAGGCCAGCATGATCAAAATTATTGTTTTTAGTTGTGGAACTGCTTCAAAGTATGAATTCAGTTCAATATTTTTTTTTATAAATCAAAGTTTTCTCAAGACTGGGATGCTTGAGAGAAGCGGAGCGTACTTTATTCACACAAGGAGAGCTGTTGGTCAGACTACTTATAATAATAATAATCATTTTATTTAAAAGCGCCTTTCTGTGACACCCAAGGACACTTAACAAACCAATACAGTTCAAACATTATCAGTGACAAATTGAAATATAAAATACATAAAATTTCATGTAGCACTTTGTTGCAGATGTGGTTGTTTTAAAGGGCTCTATAAATAAAGTATTATTATTATTATTATTATTATTATTATTAAAGATTATAAAATGCAAAATAATAAAAATACATTTAGTAAAGTTAATGATAAGCTAGTCTAAAGAGATGTGTTTTCAGGGCTGTCTTGAACAGAGAAAGGGAGGTGGTGTTTCGAAGGTCTGGCGGTAGAGCGTTCCAGAGGTGAGGGGCAGAGCAGGTGAAGGCCCTGCTCCCCATGGTGGAGAGGCGGGCAGAGGGTACATGGAGATGTAGCGAAGAGGAGGATCTGAGAGAGCGTGATGGGATGGAGATTTGTAGGAGGTCAGATAGATAAGGAGGGGCAAGGTTGTGGATAGATTTGAACGTGAGAAGTAGAATTTTGAAGATGATGCGTGATTTAACCGGGAGCCAGTGGAGCTGCTGCAGGACAGGAGTGATGTGGTTATAGTAGGAGGTTTGAGTGATGACACGGGCAGCTGAGTTCTGGACCATCTGTAACTTGTGGAGAGATTTGTTGGGGAGGCCATAGAGAAGGGAGTTGCAGTAATCAATACGGGAAGTCACAAGACTGTGCACCAGGATGGCTGTGGAGCGGGGTGTGAGAGAAGGACGGTTAATATTACGGAGGTGGAAATAGGCAGACCGAGTAATATTGTTGATGTGTGAAGTGAAGGAGAGAGTGGTGTCGAGGATGACACCGAGGCTCTTGACCTGAGGGGAGGGGGATAGCAGAGAGTTGTTAAGGGGGACGAGAAGATGTTCTGATTTTGAAATAGAGTTTTTGGTACTGACAAGAATGATTTCTGTTTTGTTACTGTTTAGTTGAAGGAAATTGTTAGAAAACCAGTGATTTAGCTCATTGAGACAGTTGGTGAGGATGGAGGGTGGGTGGGTGGAGTTAGGTTTTGATGACAAGTAGAACTGTGTGTCATCAGCATACTTGTGTTGTGCTCTCAAATACAGTACTGTACTGTAGTTATTGAATCAAGTATGTCCTTATGTAGGTACAGTAAACGTAGATGTGTAACAACAACTGGTTAAAGCACACCAGAATCCAGAAAATGGCATCTACTTTATTCAAACTTTTCAGGGGGAGGACCCACAGACCCCCCCTCCCCCACACTGTGCCCACCCCCACATTACAAATGCTTCTGACACCAATGCATGTTAGGGGCAGGAATGTTTAAACTTTTTTTTAATACACAATAAAAAGAAACTAAACTCAAAAAATTTGTGAATGTTGTGTCCATGCATAACAGCCAATTTAGAAAAAAATTATAAACATCTAATTGACAACATTACGATTTGACAAAGGTGAGCTTGAACATTTGTTAGATGTCAGTTTGGTTAATTGACCTTTCGCAGAAGCCCCGCCCCCTTAGTTACTGTTGCTACGCCCGTCAAGCTTTCTGTAGCCGGTGAGTGTTAGCGCGTCATGACGGGGATAGCTTGTATACCAGTGCTCTCTCTCTCTCCCAGCAACACGGTGCTTTCGTCTGTCTTGTCCTGCACGCCGCAATTTGCCGGCACGTCTTTGTCTTGTCTACGTGTTCAAGAACGCAAGTATAGCCGTGAATTCCTGCTTGATGTCGGTGGAGTTACATCAGCTTCGTGACTGCGAGCTGCTCCGGAAGCCAGCCCCGACCTTCCCTTCATCGCGCCCGCCGTGGAAGTACCACAAGCGGCGTGACGCTTCACCGCGCCCGCCATGGAAACGCCACAAGCGGCGTGACAGAAAACAGAAGCGGGGTAAACGCGGAGGTATCAGAGCTAGGCTAGCAGCTAGCCCACACAGGCCGGCTATCCCATCCATGGTTCTGGCTAACGTGCGCTCCTTGGACAACAAATTGGATTATATACGCCTGCTACGAACGACACAAAAGACTGTGAGAGACTGCTGTGTGTTTGTATTCACGGAAACGTGGCTCAACAACAACGTTCTGGACCATGCTGTCCAGCTGGAGCAGCTAACATGCTACAGAGCGGACCGAACCCCCGAGGGAGGTAAGACAAGGGGAGGGGGGCTCTGTGTTTACATCAACAACGCATGGTGTCGTGATGCTAGTCAAGTTTATGTAGTGAAACTGACTAAACATGATATCGTATAGGGTTCACAGCATCGAGACCCGACAGTGAACTAATGTAAACATTCGCTAAAGTTAGCTAATGCTAATGAGCTTACTAAACGTAAGAGGGTAATCTTCTAAAAATTATATCCAAAATAATACACAACAATGAATATTAATAATAACCTTTCTTGAAATTATAATTATTACTTCTAGAGCAGGACAGTCACAATGAATGTTTGTCTTACCTTTGAGCATACATACGAATGCTTGTTTATCTTCGAGACATTAAGCTGGGAGTGAGGCCTTCCACACTGTTTTATCCATTGTTGACACCGTTCCAGTTGTGTTTTCGGCTTTGGGAAGGGAAAAAACAAGACTCCACCAGACAAACTCTTGGGATACCTGCTGTCTGATTTACACAATCCATAGGCGCATCGCTTCACCATCTTGTAGAATGTCGGACCTAGCTTACATAGCCGGAGATGCTAGTGACGTGTGATTGGACAATGGCCGGTTGGGGGCGGGGTTTTGCGAAAGGTCAATTCAACAGCTAAAATTGGCTTCATAAACCCCAGGTTTCATTGTGGCTCCATTCCTCTGTTTTCTTCAGGTTTTTAGAGGCCAACATTAAAAACTGCTGCTTGGATGAGCTCATTTTAAATAATGGTTATAGTTTATGTTGGCTTCATGTGTCGGTGCAGTAAGGAACCAACTCAAATACTGTAGCTAAATTTCCAAGTCAGATTTTAGAATGAGGGTATAAAACACAATACTGTAGAGCATTACTTTTTAAATTCAGTTAAATAAACCTGATGATGATAAGCTGCACTTATTATCAAAACAAAAGGCAATAGTTTAATAATTTAAGTTTGGAGCGCCCTGTATAAAAAGACTATGTAAAGTTGAAGGACATAAAATTAAGTAAACCTTCCTTCTAAACAGTGTTAATTTTGTCGACTAATTATTTTCGTCGACTAAATGTTTTCATTGATTGTCAACTAAAATTAGACTAAAACAAAAAAAATTCTGATGACTAAGTAATGACTAAAACTAAATGATGTTTTAGTCACATGACTAAGACTAAAACTAAATTAAAAATAGCTGTCAAAATTAACACTGGATTCAAGTACTGCTTGTAGTTTTACTGTTAAAAGCAAGGTTAGACAAATAATGTTTGAAAAAAGTTTTATTTGTTGTTGTATGTATTGCATATTAATATTAATATTATGGTTAAAACATTGTTTTGTTTTAGTAACTACAGAGAATTGATGAAAAGTTTTTACTATGTATAACTTAGTCGACTTAATTGACTGTAGATTTAGTCGACTAAATGTTTTCATTGATTTGTCAACTAAAATTAGACTAAAACAAAAAAATTCTGATGACTAAGTAATGACTAAAACTAAATGATGTTTTAGTCACATGACTAAGACTAAAACTAAATTAAAAATAGCTGTCAAAATTAACACTGCTTCTAAACTAAGCTGAAGAGTTCATGTATTTTTACAGCTTAAATCTGAATCAATTTTATTTTTTAATCTAGGAAGCCCAAAATAACACATTAATGAGCATGTAATCAAATTTACTGCAAATTAAAGTTTATTTTTTATTTTTATCTTTCGCCAATGCATTGGTTTGAGATTTGTGATCTTTGATTTTAACCTGAACGCCCAAAACAAATGGATCTGTGTTTTTCTTAAATATTTTAGCTAGTAGAAACATCAGATATACAAATGTTTAGTCTTTTTTTAATTAATATTTTGAATATTTTAAATTACTAATTGTCTTCAAGAAGTTAAATCATATTATTAGTAAAATAATCATCCATCAACAAAACATTCAGATTTGAGACAGCATTGCTTGTATGAAACTTGTAAATACTAAGAAATAATTATAAATATGTAAGATTTAAATGTACAATAGTTTAGTACCGCCTGTATGTTAGATTTACTGCAGGCGAGAATCGAGGTGCAGCAATGCATCATTTGAGGGACGAAGACAACAGAATTCTAACATGATATATGTGGTCAATTTTGCTATTTCCAGTCAGGAGTATCTCAGTGGACATCAAGATGAATTCATCCCATCAGCACAAGGCGTTGAGTTGAAGAAAGAAAAAAAACATTTCAAATTGTATTTTTTACCCAATAGCTTCCTTTCAGGTAGGCATAGTTTTGCCCTATTTCTTATTCTCTGCCTCATTAATTGCACAAAGTAGTTAAAAGTAAAATGTATCTTTAGAGAAAACGGAGCAGAACCAAACATAAGTTTTAAATCTCTGACATGAATAGACACTTTAGGGGCTCAACCCAACATCACGTATCTCTGGTCCTGATTATTCATACCGTGTGTATTTAGGGATTTTTTTAAAGACCTGTCTGCAAATCAAACAACCCCTGTGACACAATAAGGCCAGTTTGAAGGGAACCTGACTGAATGAGAGTACACTGAAACCATTCTGAGCCTGCTTTTGTACAATCCTTTCATTACATTCCTTTTAGCCAGCTTTTCTCAGGGAGTTATGTTGCTCTCAGTGATTAAAGACAGATAAAATACAAAATTATAGTTCATTATAATTTGTCCTTGTATAAAATTAAGACATAAATGTGATCAAGAAAATATCAAAACTGTTGCCTTATTTTAATTTGTAT
>JBBPBX010017282.1:0-11847 GCA_038048925.1 Garcialebias charrua | reverse complement strand
CAGCGACACAACTGGTAGAGCTGCTGCCTCTCAGTGAACGGGTTACCCTGGTTCAAATCCAAGGTCTGGGGGCCTTTCTGGGTGGAGTTTGCATGTTCTCTCTGTGCACGCATAGCTTTTCTGAGAACTCTGGTTTCCCCCCATAGACCAAAAACATGCATGTTAGACTGATTGGTAACTAAATTGTCCCTAGGTGTGAGAGAGTGAATGGTTGTTTGTCTTTTTTGTCTCCATGTGTCCATGGACTGGAGACTGTCCAGGGTGTCCCCAGCCTCTCACACAGTGATGGCTGGACATGGGCACCAGTGACCCCCGCGACCGAAAAAGGAAGAAGCAGGCAAAAGATAATGGATGGATGGATGTATCAACGTATTGGTTGTTAAGACAAACTTAGGTTCTATTTACTATGTACATCTGATAATGTGTCGTCACCAACTAAAACAGGTCTAAAAACCCAAACAATCAAAATCAAAATTAAGAATTACACGCTGACTAAATTTTTCGGCATATAAGTCGCCTTTTTTTTGTTGCCTAATTAGCATGTCCTGCGACATACGGCGAAGCGACATATTTATGGATCTTTCCCCCATATTTTTAGACCAATTTTTGGCTGAAATATGACCGTTTCCATTCATTCTGACTAAAAAAAAATGGAACAGTACCACTTTCGGCCGCTAGGGGAGAGAGTCCACCGAGCGTTCCCAGCTCATGTGTCCAACTGCAGCAACCTCTGATCGGACTTGGTCTGTCCAAACCTGGCCTCCTCCTCTCTGGAGCTTGCTGCGCGTGCATGTTTGGAAGACCCGACAAAGCAAAACTATTTAAATCCAGCGGATTTGACCATTATGTTCATTTATTAAGATAAAGTTCAGCTCAGACAATCCTTTGCTATAATTTTCAGCAAACAAATATATTTTTTAAGGTGTTTTTCTTGTTAAATTTTAAAGACATGCAGCGTTTCTGTTCGCTGCGCGTGTATGTTTTGTTGACCTGACGTAGCGAAACTATTTAAATCCAGCTGATTTGACAATTACGTTCATTTTTAAAGGAACAGTTCAGCTCAGACGTTTTACACCGGATGGGAGCAGAGGCGTCTTGTCTGGGAATTAGACTAGCAAAGATTTTTGAGAAGCTTCTGCTGTTGGGTTGTGAGGTGTGATTTGTCAATTTACATACAGTTGTGTGTCTTCTGTCAGAGACCTCAAGAAACCCCTACTGTTAAGGTGTGATTTGTCAATTTACATGTACAGTATGTGTTACCTCAGCTTGCAATTTACATAGGTTGGTACGTGTCTCCTAAGACTATTATAACTCCACTGGCACACAGTCTGCTCATAGAATTGATAAAGCCCTCTGGATAGAGGTCGAAACGTCTTCTGTAACAAATGAAGTCCAGTTGATCTTGTATTGAACGCCTTTTTTTAATTTGATTTAAGGTGTTTTTTAAAGTTTACAACTATTGGATTTCCCCGAAGCCATACAACTTACATGGAAGCCTAAATGCTAAATTGAAAGTCATGAATGTGTACAGAACATGTTGCTGTACACTTGTGATTGGATTCACTGGTCTTTAACACCAGGAGTTAGCAGGAGTTCAAGAGTCCAAGTGTCCCACGTTCTCAAATGACTGCATTCACACGTGTTCCTTGACAGCATTCCATCTGCGATGTGATTATCCAGCATGTGCTCTAGAGCCAATTGTGAACAATGTGGAGCTGTATCTCGCTAATAACACTCTGCATCAACCAATTCAGCAACTTGGTTACAGCTTAACGAGCGCTTAATTACAGCATGCGGAGCTTCCACACATTTCAGCAGCTGAGGCAGAAAATGTGATTAATTAACTGGATGTGAGGTAGGGCTGGGCCATATCATATCGTTACCGGTAATACCGGTATAAAAAGCTTGCCCGGGCAAAAATCTTATATCATGATATGCTAATTTCATGACGTAATACGTCAGGGCGCCCCGCCCCTTAACACCCGAGCGCTTTAAACTGCGCACATCCCCTCCAGCCGTCTGTACTGGTGTAAAACGCAGCCCGATGCAGAGCTCAGCGTCCAGCCTGTGCTAAAATGTTAAAAACGCGCGCGCGTCTCAGCTTCTCTCCCCCCCTGCTCTGCAGGCAGCTGTCCCCCCGCCCCGCTCCGCTCTGAGCAGCCGTGTCCTCGCTGTAAACTGTGTTACAAACATGCGCGGCTCCACAGTCACTCCTGTGATGTTTCTCTGCACGCTCAATAACCTTGCTGGTTTATAGCAGACGTTGCTTTATTGTTTAAGCTGCACAAATACACTTAACAGACTGCATGATCCTCCACCGCTCCGTTCTCTGACTTTCTTTCACACCCGAACCTGCGCGCCTACGTCACGCTCTGGCTCGCGGTGCGTTCACTGGCACTCTGTAATATACATGCACAACACTGCTGTATACATTACAACTCCGCCAGAGACAGATCAGTTAAAAAATGAATCAGAGGAATGACACAAACTTCATTTTATTTAGGCTAGTTGTTTTAGGAAACTACACCTGCACTTTAAAAATGATTGTTATTTAGATTGGAAAAAGTCTGCACAAAATATAGATAAAAAAACACCACAAAAACTAAAGTGCAGGTGTAGTTTTACTTGGAGACTAAATAGAGAGTCAGAGTCAGAGAGTCTTTATTGTCATTTGCACCGCATGTGGTACATGTGATGAAAACGAGATTATGTACACGGGGTCCCAGTTACATCCAACAACAAATGCAAGAGAAAAACAGTAATAACATCTAGAATTAACTAAGAAAAACATCAACTAGTAATACACTAAGCCTAATATAGTGGAAATAAACAGCAGCACGAACATGAGTTTGTATGAGCAGATGGTCACAGATGAACACAGATGAACACAGCAACAAGAAAACAGATCAGCATCAGCACAATGTGATATTTTGCAGTGTTTATTTTTATTTTATTTTTATTTATTCATGAGTCTAACAGCCTCAGGGTAGAAGCTGTTCCTCAGTCTAGTGGTTCTACATTTGATGCTCCTCAACCTCCATCCTGAGGGGAGTGGGGCAAAGAGTGAGTGTGCTGGGTGAGTGAGGTCTTTCATGATGCAGGTGGCTCTTTTCCTGCATCTGGAGGTGTAAATGTCTGATTTACAATACTTTACTAAATAAAGTAATTTCAGTAAAATTACCCCTTGTTTTAAATTTTTTTATATAATACTGCAAAGCAACATGTTAAGTTAATTTTGTCAAATAAATACATTAGATTTTTTTTTTAGGTTATATCACGAAATTTATCGTTATCGTGATAATACTCTGAAATATATCACGATATAATTTTTGAGCCATATCGCCCACCCCTAATGTGAGGAATAGATCTATTCTTGGGTTGGTAGATGGTGTGTTACTGTGGGATGAAGATGTCTGGGTGTCTAGAGAGAGCTCGAGAGCAGGAAGGACCCAGAGAAAGAAGGCAAGGATGCACCCACTCCATGTTGTTTCAAGTATTTACAGCCCTGCAAGCATTTTGTCTCAATTTGGGCAACACTTTCAAGCCTGACAAGATCGCTACAGGGGAAATAAATGGGCTGATTTGAGGAGAATGAACCCTCATTTCTTTCCATTTTAGAAATGCTCCGGCTTGTCTGTCAAATCCAGTTCTGCAGCACATGGACAAGTGGAGAACTTCATCTTGTTGTTAACGGAAACAGCCAGCGAGCTGAAACTTGCTTTCCCACAGAGCTCAGACACAGGCCTGTGAGCATGGTCTGAGCATTAAACTGAAAGAGCAGCACATGAGTCAGACACTACAGAGCTATGACTCAGAATTTCCCATTGACTCCTCAGTCCAGCATTACAAAACACTTCTCATTTATGATGCACACAATCAAAATATGTATCTGAGCCTGTATCTGTAGGAAGCTCTGGCTCACTGCAGGCGTGTCAGTTCGTGCACAGCAGACATGTGTTTGAACCACAGGTTTTGAGGGTTGTGGTGACAAGTGGGTGGTGATGAACAGTATGAATGTCTGAGGTGAGAAGAGACTGTGTGCATCCCAGAGCTGATGCTGGGAAAAGTATGTGCCCTTTTATTTATTTATTCCGTTTTTTTTTTTTGTCCATATTTCAAATCACTAAACAAATGATAACATTAGCCCAAGAAAAATATTCTGTTCAATTCAACTCAATTCTGTTTATTTATATAGCGCCAAGTAGTGCTGGGCAATATGGAAAAAATTATACATCACGATATGGACTTTTTTATATCACGATAACGATATATATCACGATATATACAACACGATGTGTGTGTGTGTACAGGAAAAATTTGGACCAAAGTTTTTTTTATTTTTTTATTTTATTATTTTACTACAGATACAGTTACAATTATAAGAATGTGAACAAAAAGAACAAGGAAATTTGGACCAAAGTAGAAAAAGAGTTTCTACTTTGGTCCAAATTTTTCCTGCAGGTGGCGGTAAAACAACGGCTGCTAATAAAACCCACGAAGAAGAAATCCGCTCTGGAAGTTGGAGTAAACAAGGCAAGAAACAGAAAAGAGAAAACGTTGCGTTTGATTGCGGTTCTGTTGTGTCTCTGGTCTGTTTTGTATTGGTTAACTGGACCCGAGTTGGGACTCGGTTGGACTCTGGTTCGTGTCCTCTGGACCCATTTTGTCTCAGAGTTTCAGCGGAGCGAAATAATGGAAGCTAACAAGGTGAGCTTCCCCCTCTTTTTGGTAAAAGTTATTCTTCTTGGGCTGCCTGTGCAGCTGTTTCTCCTTGTTGTGACACCGGCTTCATGCGCCTGCGGCTCTGTTGCTCTCGAGTTTAACAACGTAAAGCATGTGTCGCAAACCCGCGCGTGCGTCAAACATAAAGCAGCGCCGTCATCTCGCAAAACCACAATATGAAGCTTCTTTGCGACAGTTATTTTTTTATTCTTATTTATCACGATAGAGACGATAGAAGGAAAGTAGCACGATAGACACGTTTCTATCGTCCCCACGATATTTATGTCATATCGCACAGCCCTAGCGCCAAGTCACAACAGAAGTCACATCAGGGCACTGAACAAAAACATTCATTTATACGAAATAAGTTAACACTATTTATCTAAGGAGCAGACTTCTTTGAATTTAAATCCATTGCAGAACTCTCATCTTGAGCAAGCATGAAGGCGATCGTGGAAAGGAAAAACTCCTTCACGAGGAAGAAACCTTTAGCAGAACCAGGCTCAAGACAAGCGGCCATCTGCTTCAACCGGCTGTGTTTGGTAGGAGCGGTTAGGAGGAACAGATACACAATGGTTAGAGATAATAATAACATATGAAGATAAATATAATAAATACAGTAATAAAAGATGCGTATTTCTTAGGAAGCCGAGTTCGATGTCACTAGCCATACCTAGACCTAACTACTACCAGACCTGTAGAATCAAGAAAGCTGAAGCTCAAGCTGAACTTGGAGGTTACATGTCTGCCTAGGTGTGATTTCTGAATGGATCAAGGTGGCGAGGGGGGAGTTGAGGCCAACCCACCCCTGATACGCCTTTGTGCTGTGATGCGGTGCAATAACCGAAACCGTCAACATGTGAGAAGGTAAGCTGGTGCTGAGGCTCATTAAGGTGAAGTGACGACCACCTAGTTGTGGAATTAAACAACAAACAGATTTATTACTGAGAGAAGATTGATGATGACACACAGCAACTTAGTTTTTAAAGTTAGTGAACCACACAAACTGAGGTTTTTGTCGTGTTTTGAAAACAATTCGAGAAAGACTTTCATCATGCATTTGAAGTGTTGCACTCTATGTTAACACAGCAGAGTTCTGCTCCACGCTGGCTCCTCAATGCTCGCTTCATTTCTGAAAGCTCACGTCTGTGTGGGATGTGACCGCATCCGTGATTTTTGAACGGCCAGAGGCGGCATAAGGATGGACAGGTGTGTGTGGTCATTTTGCTGAACATTTTGACAAAAGATCCCTTAAATAGACTTATCTAAATGAAGAAATAATGGAACAGTAACCGTGTTTCCATCTATTTTCATTTCGAATTTTTAGCTAATTTTTGAAATCTCGCAAAAATGTAAATACAAATTAATGCGGATCAGAAGTGTTTCCATCAACTGGCTTGATGCGCATCTACCAGGCCACGCACAGCGTCATTACGTCAGACGTCAACGTTACGCATGTCTACAGTAAACAGGAAGTAGCGGTTGAAAACAGAACCCGACCACACATCTCGTCAAAATGGAGAGAATATTTCAGGTACGTGTTGCTATCGGGCAAGTTGTATTTATTCTGTCATGCCAACTAGTTTTAGCGATGTTACATGTTGTCCGGAGCGGAAACAGCTGATCAGTCACGTGACGTGAATGTTCGCTACGGCAGAACTGAGTCGGCAAATCTGTTTCCATCTGTCATTTTGCGCATCAGCTCTGTTTCGAAACCCCCCAAAACCAACTCAAGCGAGCGTATCAACTTTTGAGCGAATTAGAGGAAGTTAACTCGAATTTTGCCGTTTCCATTCAGCTTTTCTGATGAGATGCTTCAAAATGCGCATCTAGAAACCTTGATGCAAACATGGCTATTGGTGAACCTACACAGAGGCAGCCAGCCGGTCAAAATTCCTTAAAAAGCCTGTTGATGACTCACCCAGGAGGTCCAGAAAGAACCCTGAACATCTAAAGCCCTGCAGGCCTTACTTGCCTCAATTAGGGGCTGTGTCTCAATTCAGGGGCTGCATCCTCATGAGTGCGCATTTGTCGGCCGCATAAGTCATTGCCCCGCGCGGAGGACTGTCCCAATTCGAAGACTCCTCCTCATGCGGCCGAGGAATGCGGCCTACTTCCTGCCGAAATCGAAGGATGCATTCGTGAATCCTTCAAGACGGAGGCTATCCCAGAATTCATAGCGCCAGCAGAGATTTCGCGGGGGGGGGGGGGGACTTTCTGCGTGCAGGGTCGGAGCTGCTGCATGTTGTTGAGTCATCAGCTCGTTTTAACAACAACCTCAGCGCGAATATTCATTCAACCTTTATTTAGTCATCTCAAACAACCTCAGCTCGAATATATCTCATTAAAATTTTACTACAGAAACGACAAAAAAAAAAGTGTGAGCTGAATATACAGTATATTAGTGTTTCTGAGTTTACTGTTTTTGAAGAACTGATTACAAATCAGATTATTTTACACGTGCGTAGCAAGGATTTTCTGAGGGGCAATCTTTTAAAACCCAGAGTGGACCTCCGAAACGCAAGTTGTCCATTAGCTCAGTTGGTAAATCAACTTGCGATTGGTGCAGAGATGCTTTTCTCGAAGCTGGTTCGAATCTCACTCGGTACGGTTAAAACTTATTTTACGTTTGTCTTTTATTGGATAAAAAAAAAGAAGGAGTTTCACAAACTCCTTCCTTTTAATCTCAGTCCTCATTTTTTTATCCAATAAAAGACAAACGTAAAATAAGTTTTAACCGTACCGAGTGAGATTCGAACCAGCTTCGAGAAAAGTATCTCTGCACCAATCGCAAGTTGATTTACCAACTGAGCTAATGGACAACTTGCGTTTCGGAGGTCCACTCTGGGTTTTAACAGATCGCCCCTTATAAGCTGATTTGTAATCAGTTCTTAACAAACAGTAAACTCAGAAACACTAATATATATACATGTATTCAGCTAACTAATATATTTTAGCGGCGTCCCTTCTCTTTCCACACACACCAAGCGGCACACAAGAACTTCCCACCCACTTCAAGAGAACGCCCCACCCACTTCAAGGCCGGCAAACCTGAAGGCTAGACCGTCCCATTTCAGCAGTTTCGCTCAGCCCACCCGGTCTTGTGAGTGCGTGGCCTACTCGGCCCAGCTAGGCTGGGTCCTCATGAGGATGCAGCCCCTGAATTGAGACACAGCCAGGGTCTGAGTTCATGATTTAACATGTCAACGAAATGGCTTCATAGAAGCCAAAATGGCCAAATTCACTGCTGACCAAAAGGAGCACAAAGCTCCATTATATTTGCACCAACAACAAAAAAATCTAGATCGTCCTCGACTTTTGGGGAAATATTCTGTAGACAAAAGTGGAACTGTTTGGTAGGTCAAAGTTCATGCTCAATAATCCAGGTTAAAAATCCAACAAAGTTAAGTCAGGTCCTCTGGATGTTTTCTTTTTGTTGAAACGTTTCGTCTTTCATCCAAAAGACTTCATCAGTCCAAGAAGCCACAACAAACTCAGACCCATAAGTAGCACGCTCACATAGTGGGCCAACCAGTTTGATGGTGATAAGATGGATTCTGAATTCTGTCCTCGCCTGCGCCAACTTGTATGAGGCAGCCATGGCCAAAGTGGTTCAAAACATCAAAGTTCATGTTCAATAATCCAGGTTAAAAATCCAAAAAATAGTTGTCAGCTCCTATGGATTGTTTCTTTTTGTTGAAACATTTCGTCTTTGATCATCTTTCATGTTTGGAAAGTGTGTGTCCCATTGCATCTAGCATAAAACTAACACTGCATTTCAGAAGAGAACATAGTCAGTGGTGGTAGTGCAGTGGTGGGATGTAACTAGGTGTGATTTCTGAATGGATCAAGTACTTTGTTACTGTACTTAAGTACATTTTCATGTATCTGTACTTTACTTAAGTAGAGTCAAATGTGGGTACTGTACTTTTTACTTTTACTGCACTACATTTTACAAGAAGTATCTGTACTTTCTACTACACTACATTTCTATAATGCGTTGAGTTACAAGTTACATTCACATTGCAATTTTTTTATTTGTTCGTTAGTTTGAAAGTAACCAAAGGTGAGACGGGAGTTGATCCACTGAATCACTGCAAAGTGGGCAGGTAACGTTAGACCCACCTGGGCCAATACAGGTAGTCCCCGACTTACGAGCGAGTTCCGTTACAACGAGTTGCTCGTAACACGGAAATCTCGTAATTCGGAACGGCCGCCACGTGTCTCGTAAGTCCGGAATTTCGCTCGTAAGTTGGAACGGTTTTGCTAGCGCGACTACAAACACTCGTTTTTCATCGAAAAACTGCTTACGAGTGCATAAAAATGATCGGAAACGTGTGTCCACATGTTTAGCTAACGAACTGTGGTGAAAAAACACAGAAAAACTCGGTATTTTTTGCGTTTTTTCCAAAAATTCGCCAGCTCGTAAGTCCGGAACCTCGTAGGTCAGAGCGCTCGTAAGTCGGGGACTACCTGTAATGTATGTTCTAGTATATACATCATTGAGCTGGTGCACCCACAGCATCGCCAACACACCCACAATGGATTCCACCATGGCGAGTCAGCCAGAAGATACACACCACCCATGGCCTTAAAGCTCCACTGACATGTTCTTTTAACTTTTCAAAAAATGGCACAACATATATAAATATTAAGATAGACCTCTGACCGTTTTTGCTAAAATAATGTTCAATGAATGAAATTTCCTCTCAAAATATTTTAAATTTAGCGCCGTTTTTTTAGACCGTAAATCCGGATTTTCCGGTCACGTGTCAGCAGAACCGATCTGACGTCACGTCCGATACTGAACTCTGCTCAAACCGTACATTGAATGGACAAAAATATAAACGCATCCGTCGAATTTAGCCAATTAAAACTACATTTTAGCGATTTGGCTTCAGTTTGGGGAAAAAAAAGTTATTTTGAGTGATGCACAACGAACGGAAAGGTTTATATTCTCCGTATTGCTTTTTTTTTTCAAGGGAGGTTTCACATTGAGCACCAGATGGCAGCAGAGCTATCGTGATAACTCTTACAGAAGCAACACGGAGAATATAAACCTTTCCGTTCGTTGTGCATCACTCAAAATAACTTTTTTTTCCCCAAACTGAAGCCAAATCGCTAAAATGTAGTTTTAATTGGCTAAATTCGACGGATGCGTTTATATTTTTGTCCATTCAATGTACGGTTTGAGCAGAGTTCAGTATCGGACGTGACGTCAGATCGGTTCTGCTGACACGTGACCGGAAAATCCGGATTTACGGTCTAAAAAAACGGCGCTAAATTTAAAATATTTTGAGAGGAAATTTCATTCATTGAACATTATTTTAGCAAAAACGGTCAGAGGTCTATCTTAATATTTATATATGTTGTGCCATTTTTTGAAAAGTTAAAAGAACATGTCAGTGGAGCTTTAAAGACTATTGAAATACTATTGAAAGAGTATTGAAAGAGTATTCAGTTCAGCAGGACAGATTCTTTCTTCCAAAAGAGCCAGACTGGACTCAAAAATTTTTGAAAATCAACTTCTTCTGAACTTGAACAAGAACATTTTGCTGCAGTATTAAAATGTGTCAGTTCATGATGTTAGGACAAGAGACAAGAGATGTCTCCAAATGGCTCGACACTCAGGTCCAAGTTTTGAAAATGGTGTCAGGAAGTTAAAATACTGTTCACTATTGACCCATTACAAGGTTTAGACAATATTTTAACTAGAGTTGATGAATAACTGGAGTTGAAATGATCAGAGCCTGTTCCTCTGTTCCAATGCTCCTTTTTTCAGACAGACAACTTTTACTTAAATGTTTTTACTGCAGTTAAAATGACACTTTGTTTTGCTTTGTGTTAAATAAAAACTTTCAAAGGTATATTCATTTGTCTTTCTTATTTTAGTTAATGACATTCAACTCTGCATGGCATCTCTGAAATTCTGACGCACAGAATCACAAGTCCAAGGGTGAACTGTGTCACAGAGTACCGGTAAACACAATAAAAACATGTACTATCTGCAGCATTGTTCATTAAACTGGAAAAACACTTTTAACATATTACAGAAAACATACATTGTATGGCACACTTAATGATATTGTAAAGTAAACCATTGCATTAGGTAATACATTCAGCAAGTACTTTTACTTTTATACTTTAAGTAATTTTAAAAGCAAGTACTTATTTACTTTTACTTACGTAAAAATGTTAATTTGGTACTTCTACTTTTACTAGAGTACATTTTTGTCTGTTTATTTGTACTTTTACTTAAGTACAGTGTTTGAGTACTTTCTCCACCACTGTGGTAGTGTGATGTCTGGGGCTACGTTGCTGCTTCAGGACCTGGACAACTTGACATCATGATGGAACCATAAAATCTTCTCTCCATCAGTAAATCCTAAAGGAGACTGACCAGCCATGAGTTTGTGGCCCTAAGCTTAAGCACATTTTGGTTCTGCAGGACAAAGATCCAAAGCCCAGTAAAAAAAAAAATCTCCACATGAAGGAGAAAAATAATTAAAAAAGGTATTTTAAACTCAGCAATTGGTACCACCAAGGGTGTCAAAGCCTGAACAGACCATCTGTTAGAAAGTCATCTATTAGATGCAGGGGTGATTCTTTTTCTACGTAATTCCTGGTTAACTTGGACAGCTTTAACCTTTAATAAACACAATTAGAATTTAGCAACTGTTTTTTTGTAATTATTCCAGTTCTCTTTGTCTGACATCAACATTTGTTTGGTGATCTGAAACATGCAAAAGTGACATTTTAGCAAAAATAGAAGGAATCAGTAAGAGAGCAAATATATCTTCAGAGCTCTGTATTTGACATGTCCATTAGAACAAAAC
Organism: Garcialebias charrua; assembly: GCA_038048925.1. Classification (NCBI taxonomy): domain Eukaryota; kingdom Metazoa; phylum Chordata; class Actinopteri; order Cyprinodontiformes; family Rivulidae; genus Garcialebias; species Garcialebias charrua. The sequence continues at coordinate 289 of JBBPBX010017282.1, read as the reverse complement.
GCACGATGGAAGAAAATAGAAGCCCCCCCCCCCCTCATCTTCTTACGCCAAGTCTTTGTTCTCATCATCTTTTCTGCGCAGTGGAGGGTTTGCAAGTGAAGAGAAACAATAGTGCTGACTATTGAGCACCACAGGCGTGGACAGTTTCAAAGGGATGCTTGAAAAGAGAAGGGTTGTGGTCTTTTCTTTCCTACTGCGTGTGGGAAGACCCTCTGGGGCAGACAGACACACCATTCCTTCACCCACAGACAGTCGCACAGAGGCAATGCAGGCGGGTGAGGAGGGAGGG
>JBBPBX010017281.1:25673-40194 GCA_038048925.1 Garcialebias charrua | reverse complement strand
TATATATATACATATATATAAATAAAAATAAAAAATATATATATAGTGTGTCATGTCAAATCTTACTTTGAAAAACTACAAGTGAGTTTGCGAAAGTCGAACTGCGAAGTAGCGGGGGACTACTGTATAATAAATAAAATAAATGTCACATTTTTGTCATCTGTGTATGTTTCCCATACTTGACAGACGAAATTGGCCTCTGCATTTAACCCAACCACCACCAGGTGGTGCAGTGAGCAGCCGTAGTCAGCGCCCGGGGAGCTGGGGAAAATAGATGTGCACTCATAGACACCCCAAGTTGTGCCGTGGCCAGGGTTCGAACCTGGGTCCTTCGGATCACAAGTCTGATTCCCTAGCCACTACACCATCTTGGCCCCATACAGCAGGGTTTTGTACATTATTGACTTGATCAGAAAGGTCAGAAGATTGAACCCGTTTTCAGTTCATAAATAAATAACAGTTTACAATTCTAAGTCCAGAACCTACATTTTGTACAATGTAAAACGTTTTTTTCCCCCGCCTGACATAAGGCCATATCGCTGCTAAGAGAATAAGTAGCAGCCTTACATGCATGTACAAAAAAGCAGCCGTTTTTTTTAAACAAAATATTAATTATATCGCCATCTATGTTTACAGGTAATTCCTCAAGCCAGTGTGGGTGAAGTTCATCATGCCATTCGCACAACTTTCCAACGGGTGAACGACTTCTTCATCCCTCCAACTAACCTCATCATAACTCACGTGAGGTAAAGCAATTAACTTTCAGCCGCCTTTGACCTGAATCATGGGCAAACTCATTGCCCACTCATCACAGCCATTTTCCTAATACAGAGAAAATTGGAATTCTAACGAAACTTTCCGTTTGGAATAATCAGTTAAGTAGTTGAAAAGGCAATTAACGCATCTTTTGGACTTTGTCTAGGTTTGCATTTATCTTCCTAAAAAATGAACCTGCGGTGCACAAGATTGATCTGGAGACCTTCCATCGAGTCAAAACCATCAGCTTGAAGAACTACAGCTGCATACCTGCCAGCATGGCATACACACACCTGAGTGGCTTCTACTTCGTCCAGTGCCAGCGCATGAGTCTTCTTCACACTCCATCCCAGCTGCTCGTCGACAGCGTGACAGACACCGTCATCGGTCTGAACCTAAATGTCACGGGACAAGCTTACGTGTCACCAGACGGCCGCTCCATTGTGACACCTGACCCACAGAGCTCAAAGCTGACAGTACAGACAGTATCATTCCAGGGGGAGCTAAGTCTCAACCTGGAAGTAAACGAGCCTATAAGCATCTCCGATTTGGTTTTTCAGCCCTCCTTCACAGAGTCCAATCAGCATGTAGTGGTGGCCACCTCCGGGTCAGGCACAAACTTACTGTTTGCTGATCTGTCATCAGGCCGCACCGAGATACTGCAAAGCCTAAAGGAGCCCTTGCCCCCTCAGGCCTGGCCCTGGGGAGGCCCTAACAGAGTGGTAGTCACCAGCGGTTTGTTTGGACAGTACCTAGTGACACCATCAGTAGAGTCCCTCTTCGTGTTGAATGGCAAACAGAGAACGCCACATTGTGAGGTATCAGACATAAAAAGAGCAAACACAGTTGTCTGGGTTGGTGAGGTATGAGTAAAAACAGAAAAAACAGAAAAAGATAAAAGGAGAGACTTAGAATTAGGAAGAGAAATCAGGCCAAATTACCTATTATTAAGATGCTTTTCGAAGAAGTTGTGAACCCAGCCCTGGGACTGAGCAAAAGGAAAACTTTCCTGGGTTTGCTGCAACAGAAGTACACTTAAAAATAGAGTCAATGTTAAGAAACTCTGTTGTGATATTTCCTTTGGGAGAAAGTGTCAATGCCGTTTAGTGCAACAGTGATCTACGTGCACTTAACTATACAGAATTGTACATTATTGCACTTCCTTCCATTTTTTCCACAGCAAATAGGTACCTGAAGAGGCGTAATTAAACTACAAACTATGCACAATGCTCACTTTTTTTTTTTAGAATAAAAAGCTTTCCAGTTTTGTTTCTCAACGATGTCTGTTCTCACCAGTGCTGCATATAGTCACCACAAACTGTCCGTCTTGTCTGCCTTTAGTGTGTAGTGTTCTGAGTCCTTTAACAGCAGCATCTGTTGACTCGCCTTTGTCATGGTATTGTACTGTACTCTCTTTGAAAGCTTTCATTCTCATGCTGGCAGAGGTTGGCTTTATGCACTTGTGTAATTCCCTCTATTTACTTTGTCTATCCAAAGAGCCCAATCGGTCCATTAGTCATCAACAATAGATGTTTCGGTTGCAGAGGAAATGAAAAAAACATCCTCTGGTCTCTTGCAACGGTATAATTCATCCCCCTGCTGTCTCTTGCATTTACTCTGAACCTGTACCTCAGTTTTGTGCTGTGAAGCCTAAAAATGCCACTTATTCCACTTAGCCAAATCCCTCAGGGTAACGACTCTGGTTTGCACTGCCCCATATGCTGAGGTTAAGCCAAAGCAGCATCAACTACGGTATCTGATGGGCTGTGAGGACTTGTGTATCCTCTCATAGAGAAGTGCAACAAAATCAAATTCTGATGTAAATGGATACTGCCGATTACAGATATGTTTTATTAGCGTCTATCCAAAACTTGGTACATAAACGATTATCTTGAAGCTTAAAAACTCAATATCAAGAGTAAACTTAGCAATAAATGTCAAACAGCAAATAATTATTACCGTACGTGTTGTTCAATTTTGTATCCATGCTCATATAAAAATAATAAACCTGTCTCCTTGACAGTAACGGAACAAACACCAGCAACTCTTCGTCTATTAGAATAGCACAGATTCTGTGTTTAAGCTGCACCATCCTTAGTGTACTGTAATTGTGTTTTTCCACTTGCACTAATCATCACAATGATGAGTCATTAGTAGCAGGACAGCGCTGCAGTTTAGTAACGACTGGAACAATAATGTCTCTCTAAGCATTTTTGCCTCTTGACAGAAGGCCTGCCTACGCATAAATGCTTAGCTTGGACAATATTCATAATGGGTTTCATATATTCAACTGAAGTGGCTGTTGGGTCAATGGCTTTTTATTTTTATTCATGCTTCCGTGCACCAGATGCAACATTTGTCTGTAAGCTGGATCTAGTGTGTGAACAATCCTCAAATATCAAACGGTGCATCTTATTTACCGGTAAATCTCTAAATTAATAGCTGTAGAAAATTATTATGCTGCATTACACAGTTTTTCAAATAGTCACCTTGTTTACGACTATTTTGTCACCAGCAACAGGAATTTAGAAGAGAATATACCACAAGAAAGTCAAGAGCAATTCAATAGGTCTAACACAGCAGCTCTTCAGTCACTTCTATATGGAAGCATAGTATAAATAGGCTGGATGTCATCCATTCATAAAACTGTTGTCCTGTAGTCTCAATTTATGCTTTTTACCAATCAGCTGATCATTTTGAGCATGACCTCAATGCTAGAGTGTAATACTTGAAACCCGACAGGATTAAAAATACCTCTTTGTAGATGTATTTTTAGCATTTATTTTGTTTTGAAACCACCACCAGCACAACATAAATATTTTGCTTTAATAATAAAGTCATAAAAACAACACTGTTATTTCCAGAGTATGTTATTACACAAGTAGACAAATTATTTTTGAACCACCAGCCCCTGGTGGCCATCAGTGGAACTGCACATTGTGGTACTAAAATAAATGTCAAAAAAAGTGTCTGTCCCAAGATATCACAAGGACTTAATTTGGATAAACTTGTAGATGAAATTTTATTTTTTTTAATCAAAAAAGGTTTGTACTTTAAATTTGTAATTACATTATTGAAGGATTTAAAAAAAGATCAGTATAACCATAGGAAAACATTATTTTTGCGACATTCTGGCCAACATCTGTATTGACAGAGGTTTTAGTGTGTAAATCAATTTAAGTTTACTTTATAGTCTTTATCTATTCACTTGTTATTCTTCTAGCTATGTAATAGTTTACAAGTTTCTTTAGAGACAGCAAATTGTGCTAACAAGCTTCCAAAAGTAAGATGTAAGAGAGCGGTAGCATGGTGGGGTTTTGTTGTTGCTGCAAATTTATGAAAAGGTGGTATACATTAATTTTAAGCAACTCATCAGCTCAATGTTAAATCACAAATACTCACAGCCTTTGAGATTTTGCTGGGGTTTATTTATTATTAATTTTTTTGTTAGTTTGTTTTAACAGGCCACCCAGCTAAAAAAGAAAAAAGTTTCAATCATACAGTATTACCCACTTACTAAGACAGCAAAGTCCAGATTTAGCATGTTTAGTAAAAAAAAAATACTACTGTGTCTGCTAATGCCCTGACGTCTTAATCAATAACCTAAATTAAATATTAATATTTAGCTTATAATGACTAGTTGTAACGCAATGCAATGTGTAGGGATAGACACATAAAAAAAAAGAATAAAGATTAGTCTTGTTAGTGATGTCAATCAACACGAAAAAGAAAAACTGTCCTGAATATCTGACACAAAAAATTGACACAAATATTTTGATAATGATTCTTAGACCACATATGTGCTTGACTAAATTTATGCTGTTTTACAGAATAGAAGAAAAAAGTTATCTTCTACTAAAGTCACAGTCTAATCCAAAGTTGTTCCCTTTTTGGTCTAAATGGCTCCTACCATATTGGGCAGTGCCGACATGCATGTACTGAAATAAATCTTGAACATGGCTACCACTAATCTCGAACAGCGGCTTTTGATGTAATCAGTCCATTAAATGGCCGTTGTTAGTTATCCCCATATGTAGTGGTGAAACTGTCCCACGTACCTCCTAGTAGGTTTAAAGGCACGTTATCGTTTTTTTTTCGCTGATAATAGGCAGCGTCTCACTGGGGTAAACCAGGAAGTGTCTTTTTTTCAGCCTATGTAACCCTTTTCTTAAACCTAACCTTACACCTGACCCAGAGGACCAACCCTAAACTTAACCTTGTTACCCTTGTGCCTAAACCTAACCAAGACGCTAAACCTAACCAAGACCCTAAACCTAACGCCAGACCCTTTACTGTAAACCTAAATGCATAGCTAAAAACGGAACCTATTATCATCGCTACCAACGCTAACAATGTACTTTTAAACCTACTAGGAGGTACAGGAAGGGCAGTCTGACCGCCACATATGGGAATGATAAAAACTAATAATGGCCATTTAATGGTTGATAACGTTCCAAGCAGGTGCCTCGAAGTGATCGCTCACCTTTACCTACAGTTTACAGTAACTTCTGAAAGTCAGCGCCCTGCCCTCATATTGTCACGTGTCCATCCAGCTGTAAGACACCACCAGAGCCAAGGAAAGCAAGAGCAAATGCACTGCATCTGTGCTTGCTGATTATATTGGCTAGCTCGTGTTTGTGTGGATCTACCCCGAGTGTCACAACTATTTCTGTACCTCTCCTTTATTCTGAAGTAAACAGCTGCAAAGCTGTACCGATTGGTGGGATAGACCTTGGTAGAAACCACTGTTGTAGATAACATTGTTCATGTTTAGAACATGTTCAGACATGACATTAAACTAACTGTACAGTTTTCTTTATGCATTTTGTGTGGTATTGTTTATGAGGGAATTGTTTTGTAAGAAAAAATGGAAATAAATATATTGTTAAAATCGTTATGTGATACTTTCCAGAGTTACTTACTGATGACTACAACAATAACTTAAATGAATAACTATTTTTTGGCCTTAGAACAAGTCAACCATTCACAGATAAAAGAAAAGAAATGACTGTTGCTTAAAGGTAGGGTCTGCGATATTTGAACACTCTGGGACTTAGAAATATTTTCAGCGCAGAAAAGCATTCTGCTCCCTCCCCTCAGAGCCATATATGGCTCAGTCCGTGCTTCTGGTGAACTTGGGATCTGCTCCGCCCCCTGCTGCTGTCTGCTCAGAGCCGCTGCGATATTCTGTGTTTATGGTAATAAAACCTTCTAATAAAATAAAATAAAACCATGGAGCGCTAGTCCTACAACACAAAATCCAGCAGAAATCATCAGAGGTTCACGAAGCAACGTTTGGACATGATTTAATTCGCTCGTGACTTCCTCATGTCTGTCAGCGCTGGTCTGGAATGTCTGGAATGCTCCACCTCCTCCTGTCTCTGCGCTCCGAAGTTCTGTGTTTATATGATAATATAACTGTTTAAAAAATATAATAAAACCATGAATCACTCATCCAACAACACAAAATCCAGCAGAAATCATCAGAGGTTCACGAAGCAACGTTGGACATGTTTTAATTCGCTCGTGAGTCGTGACAAATCCATTTCCTCATTCCTGTCAGTGAAGGATGAAGCGATCACTTGACTTTTGGCAAAAAAACTAAATAAAAGTCCAGCTCTGGGATAAAGAAGGGATATTTAATACATTTTGTGTCACATAAAAAACAGTCCTGCATCGCTTTGCAATCCTTTGAATGAGAACGAGCTGCGGCTGGGACAGGTGGGGGCGTGGGTTGGGGCGTGACAAACAACTCTGTTTTTATTGGCTGGTCAGTGTCCTGGTCACTCTTGTGTTTTCAGTGTTTTTATAAATGCTGATAGAGAAGCAAGGGGACTATAGTTTTTTTCAGAGATTACTTTGTCTAAAATCAGTCTGTCAATAGATAGTGACAGAGTGAAGAAATATGTTAAAAATATATTGTTTGAAAAGTTACAGACTAGATTACAATGTTACACACCCCACTTTTGTAATGCTAATCAATCATTCACTATTAAAAATTAATTAATCTTATCTGATACCTTTTAAAATAACCATGACACTGCTCAATAAGTCTCACCTATTGCTGAAATTAAATACATAGCACTTTCACGCTTTGTGTCCAGGTGTTATTTTGCTCATTTGTGCTATGCTGTAATTTGACAGTGCATCGGTGCAAAATGTGAGCTGTAGGAATGTCTTTCCTTTACAAGTTTAATATAACTCTTGATAATCTCTCATTATTTCCAAGAAATGCCAACGTGTGGCAAAGTGCAAAACACGCATTTAAATCCTAATGAACATTTTTACAGTGCAGCTGCTAAACAACATTAAGTCCTTTGACAGGTGAAGTAAACAAATTATCTTGGACCTTTGCACTGCTCTTCTCAAAACCCTTGGGTCCTGCCATTTATGGATGTTTTTCTGAGATATTCAAGTTGTTGCAATATGAAAAGCAAATTTTGGTGCAACCCCTACAGCATATTCAGAAAGTTAGCTCAATTTACAAGCAATCAAATTGCGTTTTTCCATCACAGGACACGTACAAATAACTTAATGTTTTGTTTTCCTAACACAGGGAGTCCCCAACTTACGAACGAGTTCCGGACCTACGGGCCGTTCGTAACCTGAATTTGCTGTAAGTCGGAAACCATAGCACGTGTTGTTCTTAAGTCCGGATTTTTGCCGTAAGTCGTGGGAATGACCGCTAACGCAGCGCCGCACACCTGTTTATCTGCATGAGACTGAACAAGCGTACATACTGGTCCATAAACATGCACAGAACTTTATTTACAAACACTTAGCTAACACATTACACCACACATTCATCCATAAACACATACCTGTACAGTACTTACTGTACAACAATACTGTTCTGCACAGCACGTTCAATAAATTAAAAAAACTATAAAAACAAAGTGCCTTAGTGTACAGTCCAGAAACTTTAAAAAGGTATTTTTCAGCACAGAAACAGCATAGAAAAGAAAATGCTCTTGCTTTGATTGAATAAACAAGCCACATCCATGACAAACAAGTCACACCCATCAGAAACAGTTGCAACCACAAGGAGCAATTCACATCCTTCAGAAACGGTGTTCAGCCATCAGGAGCAAGTCACACCCATCAGAAATAGGTTCCAACCATCAGGAGCAAATCACATCCTTCAGAAACAGTGTTCAACCATCAGGAGCAATTCACATCCTTCAGCAACAGTTTTCAACCATCAGGAGCAATTTAGTTTTCAACCATCATGTATGAAAAACCAGTGCCTTAGTGTACAGTCCAGGAACTTTAAAAAGGTAGAATCAGCACAGAAACAGCATAGAAAAGACAATTCCCTTACTTTGATTGAAGTGGAGGTAGACAGGCTTATTTGGTGGTTCTGATGGTCAAACCTGGACCAGATGGAACTGCTTAGCCATTGCCCCCCTCATTCAACCATGAATGAGGGGGGGCATGTGAGTCCAGAAAGGCAGAGGATGTGAGTTCAGGTCAGGTGTGTGATCCTGATGTGATGGAGGATGCTGGAGGAGGCAGGATGATGCAGGAAGATGCAGCAACATTCAGGAGAGTGCAGAGGACACAGACCAGCAGGTCTGTTCATCAGGTCAGGTGTGTTCCTGTTTTCTTGATGGATATGCATGTCAGGGTTCAGCAGGTGTTGTCTGTTGAAAGAGACACAGACATGAGGATCTGAAGTTGAAGTTGTTTCACCACCAACAGCAATAAAAAGACAAACACAGACAGAAAACATGTTGAACTTACTTTTGTCCACATGATGTGGCAGATAGCAGGATTCAGGAGAGTGCATAGGACACAGAACAGCACGTCTGTTCATCAGGTCAGGTGATGGAGATGCATGTCGGGGCTCAGCAGGTGTTGTCTGTTGAAAGAGACACAGACATGAGGATCTGAAGCTGAAGCTGTTTCTCCACCAACTGCAATAAAAACATAAACACAGACAGAAAATATGTTGAACTTACTTTTATCCACATGATGTGGCAGATGGAAGATGGAGAGATGTTAGAGGAGGCAGGATGATGCAGGAAGATGCAGCAAGATTCAGGAGAGTGCAGAGGACACAAAGCAGCATGTCTGTTCATCAGGTCAGGTGTGTTCCTGTTTTAGTGATGGAGATGCATGTTGGGGCTCAGCAGGGGTTGTCTGTTGAAAGAAACACACACATGAGGATCTGAAGTTTAAGCTGGATCATCAACTGCACAAAAAAGATAACTGAAACACAGAGAAAAACATGTGGTCCATACGTGGATGTCAGATCAGGTCAGGTGTAGTATGTGGTATGGACATGGACCAGGGGCCATGATGCTTTGGAGGCTGTGGAGATACAGGTGATGAATATAGTTAGGATTGGGCATCATTTGAATTTGAGCGATTCCAGTTCCGATTACGAGTTTCGATTACGATTATTTTCGATTCTCGATTCTGATTCTTTTTGTAGGCGGGGTTAAAAAAAAGACATATCAATTCAGTTCAGTTTATTTATACTGTATAGCTCCAAGTCACAACAGAAGTTGTCTCAGGGCACTGAACAGAAACAATCAAATATAAAAATAATAAGTTAACAGAAACTTTAATATAAAAATAATAAGTTAACAGAAACTTTAATATAAAAATAATGGTAACACTATTTATCTGAGGAGACTACTTTGAGTTTAACTCCATGTTATAAAAGAGCTACAGTAGTTAGCCAGAGTTCTTTCAGGATGAAATAATTTGAACTTCTGTTTGAATTTAATGCTATGAACTTTTTCCTTTTTGTTAAATTTACTATGAATTTCTCACAGGGCAGATTAGAGCCAACATGGAGGACTCACCAGTCCACATTAGAGCCATCATGGAGGACTCACCACCATATATTATTATTATTATTATACATATAATATTGTCCAGTGTCTGATGCTGCAGTCATGTTACTGAGCTCCCACTGATGGGCTAACCTGGTTCCACCACCAGCAGCAGGATCCTCAGACAGAACGGCTGGTGGGATGTCCTGGTAATCTGCAGCCCTCTCTCCATTTGTTTCTTCATGGACATGGAGCTGTGACATTATGTTGTGCCTCTTGCTCAGCAAAAAGCTCCTCCAGTGGAGACTTTCTGGACAGACTGCAGGGAGGAAGTTCCTAAACAAACAACAGGTTTATCAGTATTATCAGTAAAAAGAGATTATTAAATCATTTTTAAGACTGAGAATGTGTACAATTATTAGCTCTGTTATTGCCTAACTAACCTATTCAATAATTATTCAAACTGTGACATTCACTCATAATGGAATGAAAGAGAACATAAACAGAAATTATAATGAAAACTAGAGACATTAAAACATTTTTAAAAGACACTGAGAGAACTTTGAATGGATTAAGAATGTTAATAAGTGTTGGATAGTAGTAATGTGTCTGAGTGCAATGTAAGTGCAATCCATGGTAGGAGTTGAATCCACATCTGAAAAGGGATGCAACCTTTTCACAACATATGCTGCAACTGTTCTGTGACACTTCATTCAGTTACACTGATGTATTTACCTTGGACACTGTGAAGCCATTCCAGGTCGTTTGTCTAAGAAAAAAATACGAGCTAACGTTAGCATTGTGTTTGTATTTGAGCTGACTTACCCGCTTTAAGTGGAGTATAACTTGTTAGCTGCCTTAATGTTGGTATGAGACGTAGTTTATAATTCATTTAATTACCTGATGGAAACCTGATGGAGCAGACGAGGTAGCGAAAAGTCCGGCAGAGCGTTTTGCAGACGGACCACTGTTACTTCTGGTCGGACACGAAGCGAAAATAATCCGGTGGAACGCGTCAAAGACGGGACACTATTTTACTTCTCCACCCTCCTTTGCATGATAGAAAATTATTGCAAGTGCTGCATTGACCTGACTGGTCATTTTATTAAAGTTAAGCCACGCTTTCGATTGCGGATGCATACTTCCGGTGGATTCTTCTTCGTTGGTTTTCAGCGGCAAATTCTTCTTCGGGGTTGGCGCCTACTTCCGTTCGACAAAATAGCATCGAACATAGGAATCGCAAATTAATATTTTGAATGATTCCGGGATAACCGGACAGTTAGTCCAGATTCTGAACGATTCTCGATTCTTTATGCCCAACCCTAAATATAGTAGATAATAATAATAATAATAATGTCTATTCCTGTCATCTGCGTATGTTCCCATACACAGACGAAATTCGTCTCTGCATTTAACCCAACCACCTACCAGGTGGTGCAGTGAGCAGCCCGAAAGCGCCCGGGGAGCTGGAGAAATAGGTGTGCACTCATAGACACCCCAAGCTGGGTAGTGACCGGGGCGCGAACCCGCGACCTTCGGATCCGTAGTCAAAAGCCCTGATGCAGCTATAACATAAAACAGAAGAAAAAATAACATGTCATTATTGTACCTTTATGAGGATGCTGTACTGGTTGGTGGAGGTGGGCAAGTCAGTGATGGGATTAAGTCTTGCTGAGGCTGGTGGAGTGGAGAGGAGGAGGAGGATGAGTGTGCTGTGGACATAAGCAGAAGTGGATTAGCAAATGAAGTTACTGTATAACATGATACAAAACAGAAAAATAAAAAATAAAAATAACATTTCATTACCTGTAGGGATGGAGCAGGGGGGAGGGAGGGAGGTGTTATTACTGGGGAGATGGTGAGCTGTCCATGGACTCCTGGCTTGCTACAGCAGAACTGGATGGCATTTATTCTGTTGCTCCACCAGCAGATCCTAGAGGCGGTGCAGAGACCTTATGTACAAATTTTAACATGGTGCTCTGCACGTCCTCTTGTTTTTTGTCATCCAGGATCTGCTGGTAACAAGCCAGGGCATCCAGGACGACTCTTTTAGCCCTGGAGAACCTCTCCCCATCTGCGTCCTGTATGGACTGAAACGCCTTGGCCAATTCCTGCCTCGTGAAGACCTTGGGTGGAGGGCTTGGTGTGAGCTGCTGCTCCTCCTCTTCATCAAGGACTTACCTGTCCAGCTACATGAGATCATCTGGAGACAACTCCTCTCCTGCTTCACCCAGCTGCTGTTGGACATCGTCCTTATCCATCTGGAGCTCAAGTGACCTGCCCATCTCCACAACATTCTGGATCACACTGGTCACTTCCTGGGAACTGGGTGATGCCTCAACAAGCTGTAGACACAGCTTTTTCCACACGCCACTTAAGTTACTTTGCATCACCCATTCCCAGGAGTGCCCAATGTTGTTCACAGAATCCAGGATGTTATACTTTTTCCAGAAGTCTTTCAGGGTGACTTCTGGGTTGTTCTCGGTTGCCTCCAAAGTATAACGGATGACTCTTTGGAGGTAGTAGGCCTTGAAGGTGCTGATGACCCCCTGGTCCATGGGTTGTATGGGTGAGGTGGTGTTCGGAGGCAGGTGCACCACCTTCACATGTGTGTCAAAGTTGGTGAGATGTGCAAGGGGCCCTGGTGCTTTGTCCAACACCAGCAGGACATTAATAATAATAATAATAATAATAATAATAATAATAATAATAATAATAATAATAATAATAATAATAATAATAATGAATTCAATTTATAACGCACTTTTCATTAGTGAAAATCTCAAAGTGCTACACACATTCATACACCGGTAGCGGCAGACTACCATGCAAGGTGCTTTCCAGTCCTACCGGGAGCAACTCGGGGTTAAGTGTCTTGCCCAAGGACACAACGACACATGGTGTGGGGAACCGGGATTCGAACCGCCAACCTTCCGATCGGGGGACGACTGCCATTACCACTACGCCACGGCCGCCCACATTAAAGGGAATGCTGTTGGTGTTTCAAAATCGCCTGACATCTGGTAGAAAGTGGGTGGTGAACCAATTTTTGAATACAGCCAGTGTCACCCAGGCCTTCTGGTTTGCGCTCCAATAGACTGGCAGCATTTTTTATCAAGATTCTTGAAGGCTCTGGGATTCTCAAATTGGTACACCAATAGAGGCTTCAATTTACAATCGCTAGCAACGTTCGCTCCGAACTGCAAGGTCAAACGCTCCTTGCCAACCTTGTGACCTGGTGCTGTTTGTTCGTCCCTGCTGATGAAGATACGGTTGGGCAAACACTTCCAGAACAGCCCTGTCTCATCCACATTGAACACCTGTTGGGCAGTGTACTCACCGTCCCTGATGATCTGAGCCAGTTTTTCTGGGAAGGCCTTAGCTGCCTCGTGGTCACCACTGGCGGCTTCTCCTGTTTAAATGCACACAAACATGACACGGTTAAGCAGATGTAACACTGTAATGAAGCTGTTGTGACACTGTAATAAAAAGGAAATATGGAAGAAAAAAAATCGTAAGTTGGGGACTACCTGTAATAAAAAATTAAAAAAGAGAAATTAAACACATGCTCACCCTGTATCTTGATGTTGTGAAAATTGGCTCTCTCCTTGAAGCATTGGAACCACCCTTTTGATGCGTTGAACTACTCTGCTCCACTGTCATCACCCCCGTTGAAGTGCCTTCTCCGCCATCAGTCTGTGATGAAGTGCCCTCCACCGCTGCAGCCCCCTCACCCCTTGCTGCTCGTTGTAGCCTAGCATAGATCTTCCGCGCTTTCTCCCGAATCATGGACAGGCTAACGGGCACATACCTCTGAGATTGGTCTTCCAGCCATAGAACCAGCAACCTCTCCATTTTCACGATCAGATCTGACCTCTGCTTTGTTATTATGGTGGACCTCATTGGAGCTGCGCCCCGAACATGCATCAAAATCCTCTCTTTGTCCTTCACAATCGTTCCCACCGTGGAATGTGCTAACCCTAGCTTCTCTCCTATTGCCGTCGGGGTTAAGCCCTTATCGGACAATTTTATTATCTTGACTTTTGTCTCACGTGTGATGGCTTTGCGTGGTTTCTTACCAGCCACGCCGCCATCCGTGGACTTGCTCGCTCGCTTGGGGCCCATATTTCAAACTGTTGTACAGTAACAACGTGCTAACAACGTGCTAATACAGTACACTTGCTAAGACACTCACTCTCATCAATCGCCAAAACTCAACCACGCGGCTCGGCTTGGCGTGTCCCTTTAAATACCTTTACGAACCTGTATCCCTCTGCCTTTGTTTCACAAGGTACAGTACGCATGTATTCATCCGCTGAGGTAGTTTCAAACCTTGTCACTGCACCTGCCCCCCCTCCACCCGCCAGCGGTACTTTAACATTGTCATGCGCCAACAGCCAAGGTAACCCCTCGCCTCCCACCACCCGCCACCACCCCTGCCCCTCATGTAAATTTCCGCCGTCATGACGATTTTGCGTGCCGTAATGACGCACTTATGCCGTAGCTCGATTTCATACTTTTAACGGGGCTCGTTCGTAAGTCCCACATTTATGTCGTAGCTCGATTTCATACCTTTAACGGGGATCGTTCGTAAGTCTGAGTTGCCTTAGGTCGGGGCGCCGTAAGTCGAGGACTCCCTGTATGTTATTGAATCAAACAATCCTACACCACATGTGGTTGACTTAAAATACCTGTGTATGTTTGCATTCGGCTCTCGACAAATTCCACCATTTTGCCCGCAAAACTTACTTGTATGGCAGAAATAGAATAGGTGGCAAATTTTAGTTAATTTGCACCTAAATATAAGCTACATTCTTCTAAGGTACTGTACATTCCAACAAATCAGGTACTTTCTTCCACTTTTTAAATCTTAAAAAATTAAAGGTACCTATTTCTAAAGGAATCATATTCTAATATACTTAAATCTATTAAAATTACTCCAGACATGTAGTTCTTGGTCAACCAATATGGTTTAACCGTAT
>JBBPBX010017281.1:7739-23212 GCA_038048925.1 Garcialebias charrua | reverse complement strand
GGGAGGCAGAGCAGGCAGAGTGTTTAGCATCCTGACTGCCTGATGAACAGAGCTGTCTCTCAGTCTGCTGGTTCGAGCCTGGAGACTCCTCAGTCTCCTCCCTGATGGCAGCAGTCTAAAGCGGCTGTGTAGTGGGTGTGTGGGATCACCTGCCATGCGGTGGGCTTTCCGAGTGAGGCGTTTGCTGTGTAAGTCCTGCAGTGAGGGCAAGGAGGTGCCGACGATCTTCTCAGCTGCTTTCACGATGCGCTGGAGGCTCTTGCGGCATGATGCAGTGCATGCACCAAACCACACCGTGATGCAGCTGGTCAGGACACTTTCTATGGCACCTCTGTAGAAGGTGCACATGATGGAGGTTGAAGCTCCAGCCCTTTTCAGCTTGCGGAGAAAGTAGAGACGCTGGTGAGCCTTCTTGGCCAGTGCTGCAGTGTTCCTGCTCCAGGACAGGTCCTTTGAGACGTGCACTCCCAGGAACTTGGTGCTGTCCACTCTCTCCACTGCGGTGCTGTTGATGGTCAGAGGGGCATGTTGTGCATCCCTCTTCCTGAAGTCCACAACAATCTCCTTTGTCTTCTCCACGTTGAGAGTGAGATTGTTGTGTCCGCACCACAAGGCCAGGCGGCTCACCTCGTTCCTGTAGTCCGTCTCATCGTTGTTGCTGATGAGACCTACCACTGTTGTGTCGTCCGCAAACTTGATGAAGTGGTTGGAGCTGTACGATGGTGTGCAGTCGTGTGTTAGCAGGGTGAATAGAAGGGGGCTCAGCACACATCCTTGTGGGGCCCCTGTGTTCAATGTGATGGTGCTAGATGTGTTACTCCCGATCCGTACTGTCTGTGGTCTCCCGGTCAGGAAGTCTAGCAGCCAGTTACACATTGAGGTGTTCAGCCCCAGACTGTCCAGTTTATGGATGAGCTGTTGGGGGATGATGGTGTTGAATGCCGAGCTGAAGTCGATGAACAGCATTCTAACATAAGAGTCCTTCGTGTCCAGATGTGTGAGAGCTGTGTGGAGGGCAGAGGAGATGGCATCGTCGGTTGAGCGATTAGGTCGGTATGCAAATTGGAAGGGATCCAGGGAGGCAGGGAGGACAGATGTGATGCTTTTCATGACTAGCCGTTCAAAGCACTTCATCAGGATGGGGGTGAGTGCTACTGGGCGATAGTCATTGAGGCATGCGGGCGTTGCCTTCTTTGGGACAGGGATGATGGTGGTGGCTTTGAAACAGGTGGGGACGATTGGATAGTCAAAGAGTGTACTAGCCAGAGCTAGGAAACTGCATCTGTAGCGAGCTGCACAAGCAAAGATATTGTTGTGTTGATTTAATAGCTGGATGGATTTTATGTACAAATAATCAGGATTTTTGGTGAGTAAAATGTTGCTATATTCCTAAATAATATTGCAAATCAGCTGGATTTAAATAGTTTTGCTTTGACCGGTCTTCCAAATGTGTGCGCGCACTGCGAAAACCTTCATCTCTTTCAAATTTAACAAGATAAACACCTTAAAATATATATATTTGTTTGCTGAAAATTATAGCAAAGATGTGTCTGAGCTGAACTTTTCTTTAATAAATGAATACAATGGTCAAATCTGCTGGATTTAAATAGTTTTGCTTGTCGGGTCTTCCAAACGTGCGTGTGCGCGCTGCAAAAAACATCATCTCTTTAAAATTTAACAAGATAAACACCTTAAAAAATATATTTGTTTGCTGACATTATAGTAAAAGTGTGTCTCAGCTGAACTTTTCTTAATAAATGCACTTTGACGGTTAAAACATGGCAAAATGAAGCTGACAAAATAAAGCGGCTTTAAAATTACTACACACTCACCCGCCCATAATGATGACAGAAACGCCTATTTATTTATTTATTTTTATTCAAACCTGTTGAATTCTTCATCCTCTGTGTCGCTGGCGAATAGTTCTGCCAACTCCTGAGGTAACACACGTTGTTCAGACCTCCAGAGAGCAGGAGGCCGTGCTGCGACAGAGTGAGTCCGAGCAGAGGAGGATACATGAGCTGTTGCTTTCAACACCAGCTGATCTGTGTTTGGTCGTTTTATTTATAATCTGCAATGTTCTTATGTCTATTTTTTGTACTTCATTGTGTGTGTTGCCTGTTTTTTGTTTGTTTGTACAACACTTTGGTTGGCCTTGTTGTTGTTTTAAGTGCTCTATAAATAAAATGGTATGGTATGGTATGAGCTGGGAACGCTCGGTGGACTCTGGAAGTGTCAAGCTAGATTCATACTTGACGCGTCGCGCAGCGCGCGAGGGTGCGCGCTCCAAAAGTGACGCAATTTCACAGTCCCCACCCCTGCGCGTTGGCCCCGCGCAGGGGATTAGCGCGTGCCGTGCACCTCTGAATTTTTGAAACTCCGCAAGCCCTGCGCGCGCGGTGGGCGCTACGATTTGATTGACCGACAGCCTTCACCCTCTTCACGCCGGAGCCTGCAGCTGTTTGCGCCGCTGTGGTCGTGGAGACGGAGTCGCGACGCATGGAGGAATGTTTTGTGACACAAAATGTATTAAATTATCCTTCATTCCTGATCTGGAGTCGGACTTTTCTTTTGTTTTTTCGCCAAAAGTCACGTGATCGCTTTCTCCTCCGCTGACTCCATGCATTAAAACCGCAAATAAAGACAACAGTTCAGCACGCGAGCAGAAAGCTATTTGTTTTTGTTGTGTGACATCAAACAGTTCTTCTTCTACGGTAGATTTCTTCTTCTACACCTTTCTTGCAACATATGGGCAGCACGGTGGCACAACTGGTAGAGCTGCTGCCTCTCAGCGAGAAGGTTGCCGGTTCAAATCCCGGTCCGGGGCCTTTCTGGGTGGAGTTTGCATGTTCTCCCCGTGCATGCGTGGGTTTCCTCCGGGTACTCCGGTTTCCTCCCACAGACCAAAAAACATGCTTGTTAGGCTGATTGGTGACTCTAAATTGACCCTAGGTGTGAGTGTGAGAGTGGATGGTTGTTTGGTGTGAGTGAGACAGGTCCCTCTTGTAAATGAGTCCCCGTGACTCAACGAGGCTAGCCTGTATAAATAAAGGTTGAATGAATGAATGAATGAATATGCACAGGTTTTAGAGGGTACTACCTCCTGCTGGTCCGTAAAAGAACAGCACTTTGCCATGCGCCGCCGTGCGACAACTATAAACACCGAGGCGACACTGTAAACACATTTCGCCGCACGGCACAGTGCACGCGCAGCGCGCGCGCTCCAGCCTGCGGACCAAAGCGCGAGTCTAACTCAGCCTTCAGAGGTCCAGAGAGCAGGAGGCCGTAATGCGACAGAGTGAGTCTGACCAGATGAGTCTGCTGTTGGACAGATGAGCTGGGAACGCTCGGTGGACCCTAGCGGCCGAAAGTGGTACTGCGCCCTTAGCAGCCGAAAGTGGTACTGCTCCATTTTTCCCGTCAGAATGAATGGAATTGGTCATATCTCAGTCATAAATTGGTCTAAAAATATGGGGGAAATAGTTATTGAGGGTTGGATTGATTCAGACGGTGCACTACTGAAGGCCTAGGTGTGAAATGCACGGCCCGCCACTGAACTTCAATAACATCAGTTGGTAAAATAATGTGCTTGATGGATGACAGTACAGTAATGCTTTCTGGTGATAATTCTTACAGCTCTTTTCTGTAAAACAAAAATAGGCTTTGTAATTGTTTTACATGCCTTCCCCCAAACATCAATACAATATATGTAAAGCTAAATCTGGTCCTCTAGCTTTTCAGATTTTTCTACTTGGATTATTGATCATGCATCAGGGTATCAATACAATATGTTGAGTGTGGAACAATGATTGTGTAATACAACAAATACAGAGCTTTATCATTTAATAAGTCCCTGACAGTGGTGGGCAACGCTAATCCAAAAATTAGTTCCACTATTTCTAAAGCACTAATTAATTTATTTAGGTCCGCAATTTCAAAAGCACTAATGTCTTATGAAAATTAGGGGAAGCTAATTCTAATCCGCTAATTAAATTCAACAATTGGTAGCAGCAAGTTATGCAATATTTGCACTACACTGCCAACTAGCGGTGCATGAACTGTTATACAGTAAGTTGTTTGAGTTTCAGAGTATTTAGTTTGGTTCTCTTCAACAGGTTTGACAAGGACAAAATGTACCCATTCCAAAGTCTGTTAGCTAAACTGCTGACATATTTGGCTGTTTTTTTCTTCTTCTTTTGTTACCTTTAGTACCACTAGATCGCATGTGTCAAACTCAAGGCCCGTGGGCCAAATCCGGCCTACCATAACCGTTTCTGTGGCTCTCTACACCCTAGAACTTCAAGATAACAGTTGTAAGCATGTTGCTCTCAGGTGGTGGGTCCCCATCCCTACACTCCCTGGTCTCTCTGTTAATTGTCTTGCTTATCTCCTCCATTTTGTTGTCCAGGTGTTTGTGATTGTCATGCTGTGTGTTCATGTACCTGTATATAAAGTCAGGGATTTTTTAATTGATAAAGCTCTGTATATGTTGTATAACACAATCATTGTTCCACATTTAATCTATTGTATTGAGGTTTGGGGAAAAGCGTGCAAAACAATTACAAAGCCTGTTTTTATTTTACAAAAGAGAGCTGTAAGAGTAATCACCAGAAAACATTTCAGTCACCCATCAAACACCTTGTTTCTTCAGCTAAATTTATTGAAATTCCAGGAATTGGTAGAATATAGTATTTTATCAGTTATGTATAGGGCTCATAATAACACATTACCTTTAAATATCCAAAGAAATTTAGACAAAGTTATTACAATCTTAAAGGGACAGATATTCATCAAACCACAATTCAGAACCAGCTTAAAGGGACGGTCTACCTCAATTCAGGGAGTTGGATTGTGGAATGTTCTGGAGAGTGATGTTAAAAATGCAAAATCAATGTATACATTTAAGAAAAAGGTCAAAAAGGACTTGCTCAAAAACTATATATGATGTAGCTTAGTGTGTTTGTGTATTACACTTATGTTGTACTTATGATGTAGCTTAGTGTGTTTGTGTATTACAGTTAGAAAAATTAAGTAGTTATTCATTTTGTGATGTAGTTTGTGTATTACAGTTAGAAAAATTAAGTAGAGTAGAGAAACGTTTCTACTAAAAAGAAACTGTCCAGATGAACTGATTGAGAATGAGCGGATTTGATACCTGGACTATTGAGAATGAACTTTCTTGTCTTGAACCACTTTGGACATGTCTGCCTACCTGGGAGGAGTCGACGAGGGACAGGACAGCCCCCAGAAACCATCTTGGCTACAGCAAACTGGTTGATCCACTTAAGTTGTTTACTTGGTGGGGTAACTTCAGTGTGCTTGGGACTACTCTGACTGACGAAGCCCTCTGGAGTGAGGGTGAAACGTTTCTACTAAAAAGAAACTGTCCAGATGAACTGATTGAGAATGAGCGGATTAAGTAGAGTTATTCATTTTGTGATGTAGTTTGAAGGTTATCATTGGTTGAACAAACTGTGAAATAAGGGGCAGATATAATAAGATTTCATCTTCTTTCTGCTCCTTTCATTTTATCCTACTTGTATTCTTGTATCTGATGAAACTGTTTTGTATTGTTCTTTTAAAATGAATGAATAAACATCAAATCAAATCAACGGCCCAGTCAGAGTCCAGAACCTGAACCTGAAGGTGGGACCTTCAGAGAGCTGAGCAGAAACCTCAAAGAACTGAAGCAACAATGGAAAGAAGAGTGGGTCAGAACTCCTCCAGAACCAGGAGAGAGACTGATGAAGTCCTGCAGAGAACCACAGAGGGTTCTGCTGCTGAAGGAGGTTCTGTTGGGTCAGAGGCACAAGCTGAGGTTAAATTTTAATGATTTTAGAACTTGTTAAAGATCATCCATCCAGCCATCCAGCTAACTGTCTATTCATCCATCCATTCAGCTAAAAGTCTATTCATCCTTGTATCTGATGAAACTGTTTTGTATTGTTCTTTTAAAATGAATGAATAAACATCAAATCAAAAATAAGTCTGTATCTCTGTGTTTATCGTTGTCCTGGCATTGTCTCCTGTTGCCTCTGTCTCCTGAGTTCCTTGTGATTCCCTGAGTATGTAAGTTTGCTGCCCTGTCAGCTATTTTATGTTCTTAATTTCTGTGGCCGTCGCGGACGCCATTTTGAAGAGTCCTAATGGTGAACTACTTTTTTTAAATCCAGCAGATTTGACCATTTCGTGAAACTCTCAAGCTCAGAAAAACTTGTGCTATAACGTCAGCTATGAAATATATTTTTTCTCAGCAAAGAAATAATTGTTTTACCGTGTTTTGTTGTAAAATCCTGGCTTCTTTGGCCGTCGCGGACGCCATTTTGAAGAGTGCTAATGTGGCAAACTTTTTTTTTTAAATCAAGACGCGTCACGTAGGATGCTGAGAAACATCCACAAGTTCACCCTCCATGTAAAAAAGTCTTCGTCTGACTCTTCGAAAACAAGCAATAAAGCTGCAGAGTAACACACTGGTTGTTAACCGCTATAGAGAGAGCACACACCAAGAGACTGAGGGGGACGCTTTTGTCACGGACCACATCCGGCGCTGACAGGATATAGTGTGTTAGCTGTCGTCTGAGCTCGTAAATACATTATTTTGTTTTTACTGATAGATAATTAGTTATTAGCGGTACTGCATTTTAAATAAAAATAGCACAAATCCGCTTATGAATTATAAAACTTAGTCAATCCGCTGTAAAGCTAACAGATTATTTAGCTACGCTTTAAGCGGATTAGCGCATTAGCGCTACCTAGCGGTCGATGGCCCACCACTGGTCCCTGAGTTTGTACAGTAATGGCTTTAGCTATTTTTATTCTTATAGAATTTATGTTTTGTTTCCATGTCAGTTTGTCATCAATGATAACACCCACTCTACAAATCTCAACACCCTCAATTTTGAATGGAACATCAACGGTTTTCTTTTTTATTACTAAATATCATGTAATTAGTTTTATCTAGATTTAATGATAATTTATTGAGTTTAAACCAAGTTTGTATTTGGACAAATTTTGTCTTTATCAATTCCAACACCTGATCTATATTTTTACCCAAACAAAAAAATGGGGTATCATCTGTAAAAAAAAAAAAAACACATTTAAGGAGCCCTGACACATTTACCAAGTCATTCACATATAAAATAAATAGCTTTGGTCCAAGTACAGAGCCTTGAGGAACTCCATCCATCCATCCGTCCATTGTCTTCTGCTTATCCGGGGTCGGGTCGCGGGGGTAGCAAACTAAGTAGGGAGGCCCAGACTTCCCTCTCCCCAGCCACTTGGAGCAGCTCCTCTGGGGGAATCCCAAGGCGTTCCCAAGCCAGCCAAGAAACATAGTCCCTCCAGCGTGTCCTGGGTCTTCCTCTGGGCCTCCTCCCGGTGGGACGTGCCCGGAACACCTCACCAGGGAGGCGTCCAGGAGGCATCCTAACCAGATGCCCGAGCCACCTCAACTGGCTCCTTCGATGTGGAGAAGCAGCGGCTCTACTCTGAGTCCCTCCCGGATGACTGAGCTTCTCACCCTATCTCTAAGGGAGAGTCCAGACACCCTGCGGAGAAAACTCATTTCAGCCGCTTGTATCCGAGATCTCGTTCTTTCGGTCACAACCCAAAGCTCATGACCATAGATGAGGGTGGGAACGTAGATCGATCGGTAAATTGAGAGCTTTGCCTTTTGACTCAGCTCTCTCTTCACCACGACAGACCGGTACAGCGCCCGCTTCACTGCGGACGCTGCACCTATCCGCCTATCGATCTCACGCTCCAGTTTTCCCTCATTCGTGAACAAGACCCCGAGATACTTAAACTCCTCCACTTGTAATACTGTATATATATTTGTAGGTATGGGTATGTTTATTTATGGAAATCTATTGCAAGGTCATAAATATTATTAGTCTTTATGCATGTATGTTTCGTTGCTATGTTCTGTCATGTACTGTGCAGGATTGCGGACGGAGGTTGGGTGTGTTTGCCTTGTGCTCTTTTTGTGGATAATTGTTGTTTTGTTGTCTTACTTTCTATCTTTTCTTTCTCTTGATAAAAAAAAAATCATATCGGTGTGAGAGGATGGCTGTAAGGTGAGAAGGGAGGCCCTCTATAAAGGGAGAAAAAAGAAAAACTCCTCCACTTGGGGAAGGACCTCCTCCCCGACCCGGAGAGGGCACGCTACCCTTTTCCGGCTCAAGACCATGGCCTCGGACTTGGAGGAACTGATCCTCATCCTGACCGTATCACACTCGGCGGCAAACCGCTCCAGTGAAAGCTGTAGATCACGACCTGATGAAGCCAATAGGACCATATCATCTGCAAAAAACAGAGATGTGATTCTAAGGCCACCAAATCGGATCCCTTCAACAACTTGGCTGCGCTTAGAAATTCTGTCCATAAAAGTTATGAACAGAATCGGTGACAAAGGGCAAACTTGGCGGAGTCAAACTCCCATTGGAAACGAGCCTGACTTACTGCCGGCAATGCGGACCAAGCTCTGACACCGGTCGTACAGGGACCTAACAGCCCGTATCAAAGGGCCTGGCACTCCATACTCCCGGAGTACCCCCCACAGAATAGAGGTGTCGTTTCTTTGCCCGAGCCCGACCCTACCCGAGCCCTACCCGACTTCGGGTCGGGCTCGGGCCATATTTTTGCGTTTGATTGGCGGGCCGCGGGTCGGGCTCGGGCTTTGATGTGGTTTTTTTAATCATACAGCACAAACAAAACTAAATAAAAATGCACACAATATAAAATTGTTTTAATCTGCTTGTAAAGAATATAAGGCAGTAAGTTTATTGATGAGGAAATAATTAATAGAGTGAATTTAGATGGTGAAAACCGCAGCGCACTGAGCGCAGCCACTAAAGGCAGAGAGCAGGCGCGCGGCGCGCGCCTGACAGCGTCTCCCCCGACATGCTGGACTTTTTAGTGACATTTCTCGAACCATTTTACCGTGCACAGAGAGAACTGGAGGGTGACAAATATCCCACCAACCTGGTTTGTCTCTGGAATGAGAAACTGAAGCAACACTGCCAGTCCTCACACAGACTCTCCGCAGCAGGTGTTTCTGCGCCGCAGACATGCAGAAGTGCTGGAGCGCAAAATTATTATCCACGACTTGCAGAGAGTTGCATTATTTCTGTGGCCTAACTTTAACGAGCTCAAAATTATGTCACCAGCTGACGTGCGTCAGGTGCACGCTCACGTCCGCACACTGCTCTCTCTGCGGCGGAACAAGTTGCCGCATTCCTGACATTCCTGAAGCTTCAACAGCAAACTGCGAGCAGCGCGCTCACACCTCCTCCTCCTCCATCAAAACAAAGAAGAACAACATCAAGTTCTTTTGCTGAGTGGGAGAACGCAGTAAAAGCTTAATAAATAAACGTAGTGTTTTTTTTTTTTTTGTTGTTGTTGTTTTTTTTTTTAATCGGGTAGGGTCGGGTCGGGCGGTGATTTCTAGGAAATCAGCGGGCTCCCTCGGGCTTGGGTAATTAAACTTAGGGCTCGGGTAGGGTAGGGCCGTGGATTTCCGGCCCGATGACAGCTCTACCACAGAACCCCCTGAGGGACGCGGTCGAATGCCTTCTCCAAGTCCACAAAGCACATGTAAACTGGTTGGGCAAACTCCCACGCACCTCCAGGACCCTGCTGAGGGTGTAGAGCTGGTCCAGTGTTCCACGACCAGGACAAAAACCACACTGCTCCTCCTGAATCCGAGGTTCGACTATCCGACGGACCCTCCTCTCCAGAACCCCTGAATAGACCTTACCAGGGAGGCTTAAGAGTGTGATCCCCCTATAGTTGGAACACACCCTACGGTCCCCCTTTTTGAATAGGGGAACCACCACCCCAGTCTGCCAATCCAAGGGAACTGTCCCCGATGTCCACGCGATATTGCAGATCGGGTAAGCCAACACAACCCCACAACATCCAGAGCCCTAAAGAATTCCGGGCAAATCTCATCCACCCCTGGAGCCCTACCACCACGGAGCTTTTTAACCACCTCGGTGACCTCAGCACCAGAGATTGGAGAGCCCGACCCAAAGTCCCCAGGCTCCGCTTCCTCAGTGGAAGACGTGCCGAATGGTGGACCAGAATCGTCTTGAAGCCGTACGGAAGTCATTCTCCATGGCCTCTCCGAATTCCTTCCACGCCCGAGTTTTTGCCTTAGCAACCACCCGAGCCGCATGCCGTTTGGACTGCCGGTACCTATCAGCTGCTTCCGGGGTCCCACAGGCCAAAATGGCCCAATAGGACTCCTTCTTCAGCCTGACAGCTTCCCTTACCACCGGTGTCTACCACCGGGTTTGAGGGTTGCCACCATGAAAGGCACCAACAACCTTGTGGCCACAGCTCCGATAAGCTACCTCGTCAATAGAGGCGCGGAACATGGTCCACTCGGACTCAATGTCCCCTGCCTCCCTCGGAACGTGTTCAAAGCTCTCCCGGAGGTGGGAGTTAAAGCTCTGTCTTACGGGAGACTCTGCCAGACATTATCAGCCGACCCTCACAATACTTTTGGGTCTACCAGGTGTGACCGGCATCCTCCCCCACCATCGGAGCCAACTCACCACCAGGTAGTGGTCAGTGGACAGCAGAGATGGGGACTCGAGTTTGGGACTCAGACTCGAGTCGCACTTAAGTCGCAAAAACAGAGACTTCAGACTCGACTCGGACTTGCATTCAAAAGACTTCCAACTCGACTCGGACTTGCATTCAAAAGACTTCCAACTCGACTCGGACTCGCCATTTGAGACTCGTGAGCATCGAGAATTGTTCGGAACCGGGACTAACTGTCCGGTTTTCCCGAAATCGTTCAAAATATTAATTTGCGATTCCTATGTTCGATGCTAGTTAGCCGACTGGAAGTAGCCGCCACCGAAAACCAACGAAGAAGAATCCACCGGAAGTGTGCATCTGCTATCGATAGCGTACTAATTTAATAAAATGACCAGTCAGGTCAGTGCAGCACTTGCAATAATTTTCTATCATGCAAAGGAGGGTGGAGAAGTAAAATAGTGTCCCGTCTTTGACGCACTCCACCGGATTATTTTCGCTTCGTATCCGACCGGAAGTACAGAGTGGTCCGTCTGCAAAACGCTCCGCCGAACTTTTCGCTAATCGCTACCTCTTCGGCTCCATCAGGTAAATAAATAAACTATAAACTACATCTCATACCAACATTAAGGCAGCTAACAAGTTATACTCCGCTTAAAGCGGTAAGTCAGCTCAAATACAAACACGATGCTAACGTTAGCTCGTTTTTTTTCTTAGACAAACGACCTGAAATGGCTTCACAGTGTTCACCAGTGACTGTCCAAGGTAAATACGTCAGTGTAACCGAGTGCCACAAAACAGTTACAGCATATGTTGTGAAAAGGTTGCATCCCTTTTCAGATGTGGATTCAATTCAACCATGGATTGCACTTACATTGCACTCAAATCCAACACTTATTAACATTCTTAATTCATTTAAAGTTCTCTGTGTCTTTTAAAATGTTTTAATGTCTCTAGTTTTCATTATTATATAATTTCTGTTTATGTTCTCTTTCATTCCATTATGAGTGAATGTCACAGTTTGAAGAATTATTGAATAGGTTAGTTAGGCAATAACAACAGAGCTAATAATTGTACACATTCTCAGTCTTAAAAATGATTTAATAATCTCTTTTTACTGATAATACTGATAAACCTGTTGTTTGTTTATTTTTTTATTTTTTTTTCATTCAACCTTTATTTATACAGGCTAGCCTCGTTGAGTCACGGGGACTCATTTACAAGAGGGACCTGTCTCACTCACACCAAACAACCATCCACTCTCACACTCACACCTAGGGTCAATTTAGAGTCACCAATCAGCCTAACAAGCATGTTTTTTGGTCTGTGGGAGGAAACCGGAGTACCCGGAGGAAACCCACGCATGCACGGGGAGAACATGCAAACTCCACCCAGAAAGGCCCCGGACCGGGATTTGAACCGGCAACCTTCTCGCTGAGAGGCAGCAGCTCTACCAGTTGTGCCACCGTGCTGCCTGAGGTTTAGGAACCTCCCTGCAGTCTGTCCAGAAAGTCTCCACTGGAGGAGCGTTTTGCTGAGGAAAGAGCACAACATAATGTCACAGCTCCATGTCCATGAAGAAACAAATGGAGAGAGGGCTGCAGATACCAGGACATCCCACCAGCTGTTCTGTCTGAGGATCCTGCTGTCGCTGGTGGAACCAGGTTAGCCCATCAGTGGGAGCTCAGTAACATGACTGCAGCATCAGACACTGGACAATATTATTTGTACTGTATAATAATAATAATACTGTATATGTTTGTGAGTCCTCCATGTTGGCTCTCTGCCCTGTGAGAAATTCATAGTACCGGTAAATGTAACAAAAAGGAAAAAGTTCAAGGAAAAAGTTCATAGCATTAAATTCAAACAGAAGTTCAAATTATTTCATCCTGAAATAACTCTGGCTAACTACTGTAGCTTTTTTATAACATGGAGTTAAACTCAAAGCAGTCTCCTCAGATAAATAGTGTTACCATTATTTTTATATTAAAGTTTCTGTTAACTTATTATTTTTATATTAAAGTTTCTGTTAACTTATTATTTTTATATTTGATTGTTTCTGTTCAGTGCCCTGAGACAACTTGTGACTTGGAGCTATACAGTATAAATAAACTGAACTGAATTGAATTGAGGAGAGACATTTAATGTAATGTTTTGGCCTCTACATTCAGATAAAAATAAGCTGTAACGTGTAGTCACTGCCTAAAAGGTTGTTAGCAGCTGCTACAAACAAGCTTAGCGTCAGTGTGTTAATCTAATGTTAACCTGGATATTTTTAAAAGGAGAGACATTTAATGTCCATTGTTTGCGAATGAATAGCATACATTCATTCACGGTGTCACTCAAATATTAGGGACTTGACTTGGACTTGACTTGGACTTGAGATCAGAGACTTGAGACTTGACTTGGACTTGAGATCAATGACTTGAGACTTGACTTGGACTTGACCTGGACTTGAGATCAGAGACTTGAGACTTGACTTGGACTTGAGATCAGAGACTTGAGACTTGACTTGGACTTGCAAAAAATGACTTGTGAGCATCTCTGGTGGACAGCTCCGCCCCTCTCTTCACCCGAGTGTCCAAGACATGCGGCCGTAGATCAGATGAGACGACAACAAAGTCGATCATCAAACTGCGACCTAGGGTGTCCTGGTGCCAAAAGCATATATGGACACCCTTCTGCTTGAACATGGTGTTCGTTATGGATAATCCATGACGAGTACAGAAGTCCAATAACAGAACACCACTCGGGTTCAGATCGGGGGGGCGTTCCTCCCAAGCACACCCCTCCAGGTCTCACTGTCATTGCCCACGTGAGCGTTGAAGTCCCGCAGTAGAACAAGGGAGTCCCCAGGAAATGCACTCTCCAATACCCACTCCAAGGACTTCAAAAAGGGTGGGTAATCTGTGCTGCCGTTTGGCGCATAGGCACAAACAACAGTCAGAGCCCGTCCCCCCACACGTAGGCGAAGGGAGGCTACCCTCTCGTTCACCGGGGTGAACCCCAACGTACAGGCACCAAGATGGGGGGCAACAAGTATGCCCACTCCTGCTCGGCGCCTCTCACCAGGGGCAACTCCAGAGTGGAAGAGTGTCCAACCCCTCTCAAGGAAACTGGTTCCAGAGCCAGAGCCATGCGTTGAGGTGAGTCTGACTATTTCTAGCCGGAACCTCTCAACCTCACACACTAGCTCAGGTTCCTTCCCCACCAGAGAGGTGACATTCCACGTCCCAATGGCCAGCTTCTGTAGCTGAGGATCAGACCGCCAGGGTCCCCGCCTTCGGCCACCACCCATCCCACATTGCACCCGACCCCTTTGGCCCCTCCCACAGGTGGTGAGCCCATGGGAAGGGGGACCCATGTCTCCTCTTCGGGCTGTGCCCGGCCTAAAAGCCCGGCCACCAGGCGCTCGCCAACATGCTCCACCTCTGGGCCTAGCTCCAGAGTGAGGCCCCGGTGACCTGCGTCCGGGCGAAGGAACATTCTGTCCAATTATTGTATTCCTTGAGGAACTCCACATGTGATATTACAGAGGTCATCATTTATCTGTACAAACTGTTTCCTATCTTTCAAATAGCTAGTTACCCACTGTAATGCTGGTCCTCTAATACCATATCCATCCATCCATCCATTTTCTTCCGCTTATCCGGGGTCGGGTCGCGGGGGTAGCAGCCTAAGTAAGGAGGCCCAGACTTCCCTCTCCCCAGCCACTTGGAGCAGCTCCTCCGGGGGAATCCCAAGGCGTTCCCAGGCCAGCCGAGAAACATAGTCCCTCCAGCGTGTCCTGGGTCTTCCTCTGGGTCTCCTCCCGGTGGGACGTGCCCAGAACACCTCACCAGGGAGGCGTCCAGGAGGCATCCTAACCAGATGCCCGAGCCACCTCAACTGGCTCCTCTCGATGTGGAGAAGCAGCGGCTCTACTCCGAGTCCCTCCCGGATGACTGAGCTTCTCACCCTATCTCTAAGGGAGAGCCCAGACACCCTGCGGAGAAAACTCATTTCAGCCGCTTGTATCCGAGATCTCGTTCTTTTGGTCACAACCCAAAGCTCATGACAACAGATGAGGGTGGGAATGTAGATCGACAGGTAAATAAAGAGCTTTGCCTTTTGACTCAGCTCTCTCTTCACCACGACTGACCGGTACAGCACCCGCTTCACTGCGGACGCTGCACCTATCCGCCTATCAATCTCACGCTCCAGTTTTCCTTCATTCGTGAACAAGACCCCGAGATACTTAAACCTCTCCCTATTTGTTCAAATTTTCAAGGAGAATGGTGTGATCAATAGTATCGAATGCTTTTTTTAAATCAACAAAAATACTGGCACAATATTGTTTTTGATCGACAGCAGTAGTTATTTGTTCCATACAAGAAAGTTCATTCTCAATAGTCCAGGTATCAAATCCGCTCATTCTCAATCAGTTCATCTGGACAGTTTCTTTTTAGTAGAAACGTTTCTCTACTCTACTTAATTTTTCTAACTGTAATACACAAACTACATCACAAAATGAATAACTACTTAATTTTTCTAACTGTAATACACAAACACACTAAGCTACATCATAAGTACAACATAAGTGTAATACACAAACACACTAAGCTACATCATATATAGTTTTTGAGCAAATCCTTTTTGACCTTTTTCTTAAATGTATACATTGATTTTGCATTTTTAACATCACTCTCCAGAACATTCCACAATCCAACTCCCTGAATTGAGGCAGACCGTCCCCCCAAGCCGGCTCTGAACTGTGGCCTGATGAATATCTGTCCCTTTAAGATTGTACGGTAATAACTTTGTCTAAATTTCTTTGGATATTTAAAGGTAATGCGCTATTATGAGCCCCACACATAACTGACAAAATACTATATTCTACCAATTCCTGGAATTTCAATAAATTTAGCTGAAGAAACAAGGTGTTTGAC
>JBBPBX010017280.1:0-32278 GCA_038048925.1 Garcialebias charrua | reverse complement strand
CATACATACATACATACATACATACATACATAACATACATACATACATAATATAAACATTTAAATATGTTCGTTTTATACATATATATATACATATATATATATATATAGAGCAATTTTATGAATAGTAAAAAAAATCATGTCAGTGGACCTTTTAAAGCTTGCTATTGCTGCTCTGTAATTTGAAGAAACTGGGAGCATAACCTCTCAACCCCCAATTGAACTAAAATAATAAGATCCTCAAGTTAGGAAAAGTTCACGTGTGGCACTGGGCAGACAAACTTCTGTAACAAGTATGGCTGCTGCTGTGTTTAGAGGAGAAGTGGAGTGAGAGAAATGAGCAGCCCTGTGTTGTGTAACTGACCTCAGGTCCCCCCCCCCACACACACACACACACACACACACACACACACACACACACACACACACACACACACACACACACACACACACACACACACACACACAGGTTTGTTTTTCTATCTTTGTGGGGCCATTGCATTGACTTCCATTCATTTTTCATTCATTTCTATAGCCTAACCCTGACCTTTACCCTAAACCTAACCATTACCAATGCATACCTTACCCTAAACTTAACACATCCTCAATTCACACCTTAGTCCTAAACCTAACCCCTAACCCACCAACGGGACTTCTTCTTATGGGGCCCGGGCTTTGGGCCCCATAAGAAGCAGTTGGTCCTCACAATTTGGTATAACTCAGAAAAATGGGCCTCACAAAGTAACATAAACAAGGACACCCACACACACACACACACACACACACACACACTTCTTCATGGTCAGGTAACCAGCTTGATGTAACTCAGGAGCACTTTGTGGAAAGAATGAAAGAAACTGTAAATAAAGAGTTTAAAGTCAGCGCAGACACTAAACTGTGCTCTCTGTGGTTTTCCACTTCGTTGTCTTGTACAAACGAAGAGTAAGAAACAGTTTTTGTAGTTTTTAGGCTCAAAATCCCAACTTTTTAAACTGGACTGGACTTTAAACAGTTTATGGTCTAATAGAGGGAACTAAAATTGTTCTAAAATAACCCACTCTCATTTGAGTTTAATTTGAAATGGGTTTTAAAGAGATATTTAGTCTATTTTCAAGTTGTGTTTTATGGAAACGTTATAGATAATTAATATCTTACCTGTTGGATCATTTGAACTCAGTTTGTAGAAAGTGTTTAAGACTGAACAGATGCTCCAGATGCAGCTGGTTTTAAAGTGGATTGCTGCAGAATGTCTCCTAAGCGTCACGTCAGCTCACACTCACGCTTGTTTACGTTCAGTAGGGCTCCTGTGAGTTTTGATAACACATACTGCAGCAGCAGGTGATGTTCTTTCAGTGCAGCCATTTCATGTTACTTACTGCCAAAACATTTATTCTTTGTGAAACTGACAGTAATGTTAAAAATAAAATGTGGCATTTTCACGACGGGACATGACATCTTGAAGATTGAAATTATTTTAATTTGGGAACGATCTGCTTTGGAAGTGGGTGTTTAATTATAATTATTACATAATAATTAATTATATCATTAAAATGATCCAAGCAAGGCCATTTCCACAGGGGTTTGCTGCCATCTTAAAACAAATTATTTATAGCAGTTTATGCAAACCCAATTATTTACTGTCAAATTTACATTGATGGTAATTTTGCATTATGGCAGAAATATTATGGACTTCCAGACTGCCTCTTTGTAAAACAACAAACAAACAAACAAAATACATTTCAATGTAAATCATGTACTGTATTGTGAAATTGATAACCAAATAAAATTGATAGAATTTAATTTTAAATTGAGCAAAGAGCTGGTAACTGGACTATTGTGATCAGAATCCTTTTTGCACTCATTAATCAGTGAATTCTTTGGTCCTGTGGATTTTTTTAATTATTCTGGAAGAACCCTTTCCCATTAGGATGGAAGGATTCTTTTTTAATAAAGTGCTAGATCATAACAACTACTATCTCATGGCATTATATAGAAGGAAAAAAATCTTGAATCCAATTAAGATCTAAAACAATAATTTAAATCCTCCATTCTGTCGGGAAAATTTAGTGTTTATAAAAAGTATTCACCCCCTTGGGTGTTTATTGGTTTATTGCTGTCATCAATCAGTCATGGTCAATAAGAATCAGCTTTTAATAAAAACAAAACCTTCATTGTCCAAGTGGCAGCAATCATAATGCCAATTAAATAAAAATAGGTCATGTAAAATAAGTGGAGCATAAATATTCACCCCCTTTAAAGTGACTTTCCTCATTCAACGTTTACACACGTCCCATATTCACTCCATTTCTTGATGAATTTAACAGAACTGAGGATGTTCAGGACCTTGAAATCCTTCTGCATCATTCCCTGACCTGGACTTTTCTCTGAGTTGAATCCGGACGCTCAATTTAAAGCAGATGAATATTTATGCTGTCACTTGTTTTACATGACATTTTAATTTAACTGGTATTACTTTGTGGAAAACTTATTTCCCTTTGACTTTAAAGCTTCAGTATGTAGCTTTTTTTATGAACATATTTCTTCACTCTGTCACTACCTCCTGACAGACTGATGTTAGCCAGGTAATCTCTGAAAAAAAAAAAAAATATTGTCCCCTTGCTTCTCCAGGTGGTAAATAAGCATTTCTAAAAAGAAAAGGTGACCCGCCATTTTCCAGCCAATAAAAACAGAGTTTGTAACCAGCCAATAAAAACAGAGCTTGAATTTGAATCAGCCAATAAAAACAGAGCTTGAATTTGAATCAGCCAATAAAAACAGAGCTTGAATTTGAAATTCAACAGACCACAAGGGGGCAGAGCCACATATGGCTCTGAGGGGGAGGGATCAGAATGCTTTGCCTGTTGAAAATATTTCTAACTGCTGCAGTTCTACAGAAACTGCATACTGAACCTTTAAAGTCATTTATGTAAAGAACATACATTTATACTGACCCTTTATATTTGAAGGGGACGCGTCCCCCTCACAAATACTTTTTTTTCTTTTCGTTTGGACCCCTCCGCACTTTTACCATGAAATATTAGTTCACCCAACACTGTTTCTATTTCTTCGTTAATGGAATACTCAAACCACTAAAAGTCCACTCCAGGTTTTCCTGGTTACCTACAACTTTCCACACCACATGCAGAGTTTCTCCGATGTCTCTTGGCTTGGCAGGACGCTCACAGGGGGAGGAGGGGGAGACACCTCTGTTTTGTGCGCTAGCTTAGCGCTACATTAGTGCCAGCAGTTGTTGACCGGGGTGGGGTGAGGGGGTTAAGCCCCCAGTATACCTCTGCGTACGTCCATACGCATGTCCGTACGCATGTCCGTATGCAAAGGGTTCAGACATCATACTCGAGTATCCACCCTGAGCAGCTGCAGCGCAGCTCCACAGACGAGGAGCGTTTACCTACGGGACAAATTGAGGTCACTGATTGGTCATTTGCTGACACGCCTACTGAATTGATTGACAGGTGGGGGGGGGAGGCGAGAGCTGGCAGCTCCAGCCGCAGCAGTGTTCTGTGTTTATATGTTAATAAAAAGTTCTAAAAAATTTAAAAAACAGGGAGCGCTGGTCCTGCAGCCCACACATTAGACCAGCACACCAGGAAATCTCCAGAACCTCCCGCAGCCACGCTGGACCTGAGTTTAATTCGCTCGTGACAAATGTGTTCATTTTCTCATCATTTCAG
Organism: Garcialebias charrua; assembly: GCA_038048925.1. NCBI lineage: Eukaryota > Metazoa > Chordata > Actinopteri > Cyprinodontiformes > Rivulidae > Garcialebias > Garcialebias charrua. The sequence continues at coordinate 28,587 of JBBPBX010017280.1, read as the reverse complement.
TCATGGAGTCAACGGAGGAGGAAGAGATCACTTGACTTTTGGCAAAAAAACAAAAGGCCAGATCAGGGATGAAGAAGGGGAATTTAATACATTTGTGTCGCATACAAAACAGTCAGGCGCCGGGCAGTTTATTGTGTGACAACGCGTTTGCGGTCGTAAAATTTGAACTTTGCGCATACATGCCCTGCGGGGGTACGCTTGTACCTCTGCGTAGTACGTGCGTACCTCTGCGTATAGACGTACGCAGAGGTATACTGGGGGCTTTAGGGTGCGTGAGAGAAGTGGAGTGTGCTCTATTCACACAAGGAGAGCTGTTGGTCAGGATACTTCTTGTTGTTCTCTAAAATAGTTATTGAATCAAGTGTTTACTTATGTAGATAAACTAGATGTTTAACAACCTGTTAAAATACACCAGAACGCAAGAACTTGCATCTACTTCATTCAAAATTTTATGGAGGAGGAGCCCCGGACTCCACCACAAGTGTGCCCCGCCCCCCACATTACAAATGCTTCTGACGCCAGTGTGACTCACACATGAAATAAAAAATCAAAACATCCATGACGGTGCTATCTGAGCTCTTAACTGCAGGGACGGATGCTTCTCTTTTCTCCTGTCTTTGTCCTTTGAGTGCGTCACCTCCAAACACGTTTAGTTCCAGAATCTGAGCTCATTGTGTTTCTCCCTCACAGGCGGATCTGACGAAGTGCGTGGTGAACACTGACCCCAGCTTCCACTCCCACAGGGTGGTGTCTGCCGTCTGCGCCCTCGGACTCTACCTGAAGGCTGTGGTGTTGTACCTCCTCAGGGAGAAGTGAGAGATGGAGTCACGCGCTGGAATGTGGGAAGACGTCCCAGCACGGACACGCACCGTCAGCAGGATGGCATCCACTGCGTGGGAAACATGTTTACACTCGTCTGCACTGAGCCCTGAACACTGAACACGCACACATTTCTCCAACATTAAACTCTGCGTTGCACATTCTTCTACCTATTTATTGTTGATGCTTGTATTAGGCCACACTTTTTGATATAAAGACATTTATCCTGTTTTAAATTGTATTTTATTTAACAACTGCTGAATTGCCAGGAGTGTTACCTGTTTAGGTGACTTGCAGTCCTCCTGACAACTTATCAGAAAATGTTGGGGAGTTGTGAAAAATGTAAATAAAACCAGAATGCAATGGTTCACAAATCCACACCAAAAATCGTAATTTGTCAAACATTGATCAAACACGGTCACCGCTCAGCCATTTTTTTAAAGCTCCTCATGGTGCGTAGAGTTGCACTTTCTCTGTAATTGTGTCTCACATTTGGAGTATTTCAGTTTTACCAAGTCAAGAGGAAAAGAATATAAAATCCCGACTCTTCCTCATCAGTACAAACATGGTGTTGACTTTCTAAAGCATCAGATCCTTCTTCACTGTTCTCACCGGGCGACTGTGTTTTGTCAAAATGTTAGTCATGCGTTTTTGTTGCACTTTGATACAGTCACGGTTTGTGAGTAGAATTTATTCCATGAATAATTTCACTTTAATATTGCTTGTAGCACTAAGCAGCCTACAAAATATTATAAGTGAATGTTGATCAGTTATTTGCACAAACAGATTTTATCATTAATAAATGGTCTTTCAAATGGTCTGAACGTGTGTTTTTAATTCACTTCTCCATGAGTTGTTCTGCTTTAGAGACTTCTCCCAGAAATGAGTGCCACATTGTTAAAGTTTAAGTAGGTTTCATCATTCGCATCACATGTGGTATAAGAGTGCACTGCACACCTGTAGGAGGAGGTGAGGACTGAGCTTCCAGCTCGTCTCAGCCGTCTGTATCGTCTGCAAACTTTACAATGTGACAGCCTGGATGAGTAGGTGCACAGTCCTGTGAACAGAGAGGGGCTCAACACTCTCTCTTTTGGAAACTAGTGTTTACAGCCATTTCCATTCTCCTGTCAAAATCCACCACCATCTGTCCTTCCTGGTTTCTTTCCTTGACACCAAACCTACCCATCACTTCCTCATCCCCTCTGTTTCCTTCACCAACATGTCCATTCAGGTCTGCTCCAATCACCACTCTTTCCTCCCTGGGAATACTCTCTATTCACTTCATCCAGATCTTTCCAAAATGTATCTTTCTCCTCCCCATCACATCCAACCTGTGGAGCATAACCACTGACTATGTTTAGCATCAGACCTTCTACTTCTACCTTCAGACACATCACCCTATCTGACACTCTCTTCACCTCTACTACATTCTTTGCCAACTCCTCCTTCAGGACCACCCCTACTCCATTTCTCTTTCTATCCACACCATGGTAAAACAGTTTGAACCCTGCTCCAATACTGCGAGCCTTGCTGCCCTTCCACTTGGTCTCTTGGACACATAAAACATCTACCTTCCTTCTCTGCATCATGTCAGCCAGCTCTCTACCTTTGCCTGTCATTGTCCCCACATTTAGAGTTGACATCTTCACTTTCCTCTTCTCCCTCTGTTTCCTGACCCATTTCCCTCCTCGGGGTCTTCGACTAACTTTAGTACAATTTCCTCAGACACCTTGTTTGTCAACAGCACCGGCGGCAGTCGTTGTTAACCTGGGCCTCGACCGATCCAGTATGGTTTCACTTATGAACGCTCATATTAGTTTTAGTAAAAGTGTTTTCCGTTGGATGCCCTTCCTGACGCAACCCTCACCATTTACCTGGGCTTGGGACCGACACCACAGATACTGTACTGCCCAGTGCCTGGTTTTTTATAATAAAACTCCTAACATTTGGTCATGTGCTTGAATCTCTTTCAGTATTTTTTTTTTCCACTGTAGATTTTGTTCTCCACAGCTACTTGTGAATATTTGGAGTTTCAAGCTGCAAAGGCTAATGGATGACAGAAGCACAGCATCACCTGATCGTTGAAGACTTGGGACTTGAAAAGGTGTCATCACAGATGAATCAAAATGATTAAAACAAACCTGCATTCCTCAACAGAAGGCCTGCCACCTTCAGCCATTTAAACAAAGATCTCACAAAATGTTTGTGCTCAGAGTTAAGTGCTGGGATTGAAAGATGCCATCTTTATTCACTAAGAAGGTCATGATGACCATACAAACCGTCTGTTAGTAAATTATTTTTTGTCTCCTTTTCGTTGTTTTAAAATAGTTCCCAAATTTAAACAAAAGTGAAAAAACAACCCAAATGTATTAAATTGTTTTTCGTCATTGCTTGAATTTTATATTTCTAGCCTCTACCTCCCTCTTCTGGAGCATCTCTCTCTGCTGTGCCTCAAACACTTTTCATGTCAAAGCTGATCAGTTCTTGGTTGTTAAATACAGTAATTGCTTAGTTACATCCAATTTATGTTAAAGGTTCAGTATGTAATTTCTGGAACACGCTGGAACTTAGGAAAATTTTGAACAGAGACACGTTTCTGGTCCCTCCCCCTCAGAGCCATATATGGCTCTGTTACCCTTGCTCTGCTGAAATTCAAATTCAAGCTCTGTTTTTATTGGCTGGTTAACGGCGGGTCACTGTGGCTTTTTAGAAATGCTTTTAGAGAAGCAAGGGGACAATAGTTTTTTTCAGAGATTACTTGTCTAAAATCAGTATGTCAGGAGGTAGTGACAGAGTGAAGAAATATGTTCAAAATATATTGTTAGAAAAGTTACATACAGCTCCTTTAATATAAGCCAGATAACCCTCATCTGTCTTGAGCTGAAACCACAGCAAGTCTGCCATGCACAGAAAAGTAGTGTTAGCTGCTGTAATTAAGTGTTTGTTTGCATTTATGGTCTCGTTTAATAAGTTGAATGTGTGATAAATATATTTATGCAAAAACTTACTGCCATTGTGTTCTGATGCATGCTCAATAGTCCAGGTGGTAGAAGATGAAGAATCCATCCAGAGGACCTGACTCAAACTTGTTAGAGTTCTGCTGTTATGTTTGTTTACAGAAAGCAAAATTACATTTTAGACTAGCTACTGGTATTTTAAATTAAAAATGTTTTGAGGCAAATAAAACAAATCCAACTTTTTTTCCAGATGATCAAGAGCTGCTTTAATGAGATTACAGTTTTTTTTTTACTTTATAGCAAAATATTATACATACACACATACAGAGAGAGAGAGATTAAAATACAGTATTATATACTGTATCATATAATTATTAAAATAAAAACTCATCCACAACACAAAAATGCACAATGTGACCTTTTTTGTGGTCATCAAAAATATTTTGACATTTTTCATAGTTGAACTAGGTTAAAAATACTATATTGTTTTAATGATGAAATGTTGGCCTTTGTTAATAGCAACGGCAACAACAAGAACTTCAATTTCTATTTACAGTACTGTGCTAATTTTTTTTATCGTAAACTTTATCCAACTTTCATAAACGCATCATGAATCTATTTTCCTCACATGCTAGCCAATCAGGATTGGGCTCTAGGCAAAATAATGCCCACATCTCGGATATTATTGGATGTTGATGAAAACGTCCCGCCCTTTTACACGATACTCTCTTCTGATTGGTCCAGCTCATCAGGGTGCAGAGAACAACAAATAAGAGGGTGAAAATCGTCGGGATGGATGCAGGTAAGCAATATTTTATAGTGCGTTTACGTTTCTTTCTCTGTTCTGACAGCCCAGTGCAACTACAAAAATGTTTACCGTCAACATTTAATACATAATACTGATTCCCCACACTCTTTCTGGACAACAGCGGCAAAGCTTGCCGCTAAACTGCTAGCCTCGGTGACGTTAGCTAGCTAAAGTGATGAGTAAAGCTAACTAAGATTGCTAAATGTGTGAAAGCTCCGCGTTGACAGCTTCTTCCTGTGCCACCATGTAACTCAAGTTACTGTCGCAATGTCAACAAGACGAATGTCATGTGTTCATAATGGGGTTCCTCGAGAAGTTGCTCTTAGTTTTAACTTTGACTCCCTTTAACTTCGTGTTCCGCCTTAAGGCGAGCATCTCCCTAGCATTAATGTTGGTTCCGCATATATTTCCAGCAACCAAGATGAAGAGGAGCCGATTTTGCTTCCATTTTCTCATTATACTAACAAAAAACAGAGTTTAATTTACAAATCACCGCTGATATCTGGGCGACAGAAGATTTAACTCTGTTGTCTATGAACAGACAGAAGGACAGTTTCTGTAGGAGACATGTTCACATGTGCTGCTTGAATGTCTGTGAAGCCTTTCATTTTCTATATTTCTGCATCAATATGACCTAAAACATCAGATTGTCACACAAGTCCTAAAAGTAGATAAAGAGAACCCAGTTAAACAAACGAGATAAAACATTATACTCACTTTGTCGTTTATTTAATGATGAAAATGATCCAGTATTACACAGTTGTGAGTGAGTAATAAGTAAGTGAGCCTTTAGGATTATCAGTTAATTTGAAGGTGAAATTAGAGTCAGGTGTTTTCAATCAATGGGATGATGATCAGGTGTACAGAAAGTTATAAAGAGTGTACAAACTTTCAAGCAGTCCTTAGTTTTTCCCAGCTGGAGTGTTTTTATCTGCACACACTGAACTTCTGATTAGAGATGGTAAATGATCTTATAAAACAACTTTCTATCTAATCAAGTCACTCAAAGCTCTTTACAACAATCTGTGCCTCATTCATCCATTCATACAGCACTCTACAAAGACTAGTCAGTGTTTTATCACATTCATACACTGATGGGACACACATCAGAGGCAATGAGGGGTTCAGCGTTGTGCCCAGGGACACTGCAGCATGTGACTGCTGGTGGAATTGAACCCCCAACTCTCCCATTAGACTGCTCTAACCACTCAGCCACAGCAGATGTGTCTCATAATGTGGACTTCTGTTTGGACCTCCAGGCTAAACTGAGAGTAAACTTCTTGATAGTGATCCTGTTGACAATAAAAAAGCTTTAATAATGCATCTACAGCATTGTTATGAATGCTTCTGAGTTTATAAATCAAGTTTTCTGACATTACTGAAATACATTAAACAATAAATGAAAGGCCTGGAGTTCCTTGACAAGATGCATATCACCCGCCGTCCTCCCTGGCAAAGTGTGAAATGTTTTGGTTAAACCTTGTGAAATGGCAGTATGGGGTTAGCTCAGAGTCAGAGAACGACTCAGCTACCACCACATGAAGTTTTACCTCAATATGTTTGATGAGGCGCAGATGGTAGAGCTGCTGTCGCTTAGCTAGAAGGTCGCTGGTTCAAATCCTGGTCCAAGGGCCTTTCTGGGTGGAGAGAACATGCAAACTCCACCCAGTTTGCATGTTCTCTCTGTGCATGTGTGGGTTTTCTCCAGTTTCCTCCCACAGACCAAAAACATGCATGTTAGACTGATTGGTAACTCTAAATTGTCTCAAGGTGTGAGTGACAGAGTGAATGTTTGTTTTTCTCTGTGTGTCCCTGTGATGGACTGGAGACATGTCCAGGGTGTCCCCCTCCTCTCTGGATATGGGCACCAGTGACCCCCGCGACCCAAAACGGAAGAAGTTAATAGATGGATGGATGTCTGACGAGCTTTATTTGTTTTTGTGTGGATTAGTGCAGATGAGCTGTGGTGACTCCACAAGGTCATTTATTGTAGGTTTTCTTCCAGTGGTTCTAAAAGTTTCCCTGAAATTCATCTAATGGTTCATGTGATATTTTGCTAACAGACAGACAGAGACAACAGTTCATGCCAAAGTTTTATAATCTCATATTTTGCACCATATTAGTGCTCAGACTCAGAGTATGTGTTGTTACTATCACATCAAAAATATGATTAATATCTGTCAAACCGGCTCTTTTAGCTATTTTTGTTTCCTATGGTTAGGAGTAAAGGAATATGGCTACTTTCCTGAAGTTTTATTAAAAATCGCCCTGTGGCTCATTGGATTATTATGCTAACACCACACAGAGAGAGAGACAAAAATATTATCCCACTTTTAACCTGTCACCTTAAAGAACAATGTGTTTTGACAACAGCAAGACTTTTAAAACTACCGTATTCGTCTGTGTATAATACGCAGTTTTTTTGCTCATTTGAATGTCCTGCGCATTATACACTGACTGAAGCGTGTTATTTATGGATTTTTTCCCATATTTTTAGACCCATTTTTCGCTCTGATATCGCTGTTTTTCATCTTGGGCAAAAAATGGTGCAGTACCACTTTTGTCCGCTAGGGAGACACTTCCAGACCGTTTCTAGCTCATGTGTCCGAAAAAAGCCTCCTCTGGTCGGACTGACTCTGTCGCTGCCCGCCCCCTGCTCTGGATGTAGCTGCATTTAGCTGTGAGGTTCGCTGTTTTTGTTAGCAAGATAACTCATAAACCACACCGCGGATTTTTAAATCCAGCTGATTTGAACATTTCGTTAGTTTTGTTAAGCTCAGGAGCCCGTTTGCTATAAAGTCAGCTAAGAAATATATATTTTAAGCGTTTATTTAGCTAAATTTAAAGAAAGAAAGCGTCCGGTCCGACCCGCCTGCATACAAATAATCGGCGAACTACTTTTTAAAATCCAGCTGATTTGAACATTTCGTTAGTTTTGTTAAGCTCAGGAGCCCGTTTGCTATAAAGTCAGCTAAGAAATATATTTTTTCTCGCAAAGAAATAATAGTTTTTACCGTGTTTTGTTGTAAATTCCTTCGGTGCTCGCCCGCTTCTGTCGCCGCCATTTTAAGCAGGGCAAATGAGGCGCTGACGCGTCGCGTAGCGGTGACGCATAATACATGCGTATTAAACACCGAATCGTATTATGTATGTTTTTTTTTTTCTGGTTTATTGGCAATATTGTCGTTGTCGTTATTGTCAACTGTATTCGTCGTTGTAAAATACGCTCCTGTGTATAATACGCTTTGTCCAATTGGACAAAGCGTATTATACACAGGAGCGTATTTTACAACGACGAATACGGTAATTATATTTTTTAAGTAAACTTTCTGGAAAGCATTATTTTTCTTTTATAATGTTTGATACAATATTTATGCATTTTGACAGCTTTCATGTAAAATACAACCAGTCCAGATATAAATATATGATTTTAAAGATTACTGAATATAAACGCTCACTCTGGAAGTGACTGGGTTTGTTTCCAGCAGCTAATGGAAACTCCATCTTATCTCTTTGACAAATAGCTTCAGCTATTTCAGCCTCAGCAATTACTCCATTACTAAGCACAACAACAACAATAATCATATCTTGCTTCGTCTCACTTCTCTATGCTCTTGTTTTGCAGCCACATTGACATATGACACACTTCGATTTGGAGAGTTTGAAGATTTTCCTGAGACCTCAGAGCCTGTGTGGATCTTAGGGAAAGAATATAATGCACTTACAGGTGAGCTTTTATTTTTATATATACCGGTATGTATATATATATAATATATATATATACCGGTATACACACACACACACACACACAAACCGGATTCCAAAAAAGTTGGGACACTAAATAAATTGTGAATAAAAACTGAATGCAATGATGTGGAGATGGCAAATGTCAATATTTTATTTGTAATAGATCATAGATGACAGATCAAACGTTTAATCTGAGTAAATGTAACATTTTAAAGGTAAAAGATGTTGATTCAAAATTTCACAGTGTCAACAAATCCCAAAAAAGACGTCTGTTGAGTGTTGTATAAGAAGGGGGGATGCCACACAGTGGTAAAAATGGACTTGTCCCAACTTTTTTGGGGATTTGTTGACGCCATGAAATTTTGAAACATATTTTTCCCTTAAAATGATACATTCTGTCAGTTTAATCTTTTGATCTGTGATTTGTGTTCTATTCTGAATAAAATATTAGATGTTGGCACCTCCACATCATTGCATTCAGTTTTTATTCACAATTTTAAAGCTGATGTTGATTTCTGCTCTTAACGCAGAGAAAGAGGAGATTCTATCAGATGTCACTTCACGACTGTGGTTCACGTACAGAAAAAACTTCTTGCCGATTGGTGAGCCAAGCAGTCATCTGTGTTTGCAAGTCCAAGTCTTGAGGTTGTTGCTTTTCGTCACAGTAAACCCCTAAATGTGTTACAGGGGGCACCGGGCCAACGTCAGACACAGGATGGGGATGCATGTTACGGTGCGGCCAGATGATCCTGGGAGAGGCCTTGGTGTGTAGGCACCTGGGTAGAGGTAAGACACACATTCAAGACTTTAATCACTGTTTTGTGTAAAATAGTCTAGATTTAATCACAATGAGGTGTGTGTGTGTATAGATCATCTTCAGTGGATTTGTTTGTACCAGGCAGAACCTGTTTCAGTCAGACTGTTTTTTTGTTTTCAGACTGGAGATGGGCCAAAGGTCAGAAACAAAGGGAAGAGTACATCAGTATTCTCAATGCCTTCATTGACAAAAAAGACAGCTACTATTCCATCCATCAGATTGGTGAGTAGCGAGTGTCAGAGGCGTCCAGTGGACGACAGGACCACTCAGGGGTTTGTCTTCCTTAATGCTGCAGCTCAAATGGGAGTCGGAGAGGGGAAGCCCATCGGACAGTGGTACGGACCAAACACAGTCGCCCAAGTTCTGAAGTAAGAACTGAAGAATGCTGGATTCTGCTTAAACACTGAACAGATGGTTTCAAATATTTATATATTTTTTTGTAATTAACATTTTAGACATTTGGTCAATAAATAAAATGAGCAAACACGTGGAACATGTTTGAAAGAACTGAGTTAAATGGTGAAGTTAGGGGCATTTGGTGTGATTTTTATGTTGGACACAACAACTCAATTTTATTGAATTAATTCAAGCTTTATTTATACATGTTAGTCTCACTGAGTCTCAAGGACTCATTTTCAAGAGAGACCTGTTTTAGATGAGCATATAAAGTACAGACAATAAAAATCTATTAAAATACAAAGCAGTGTTATAAAAGTCATCAAATCAAGGTGCCATATCAAAACAAGGCCAAATACTAAAAACAAGAAGATATTTTCTTAGCTGTTTCATTAAATGACAGGTACGGTCTCTGTTTATACGCACGTATAAATACGTGTATCTGTAAACTTTCTCTTGTCTGGGCCAGAGATTCAGATCCGCTCAAAATAATCCAACAAATTTGTACCCCCATTAAACAGCATGTTAAACTTTTGATCACTCCAGGGTCAGATTATAGACAAGGCCTTTGCTTGTCTGGACCATTGCTATAGATTGCCGTGTCATAGACCGTTGACGGGCGTGTAATGTGCCATATTGTTTTGGAGCCATTGGCAAGGGGCTCTTAATGAATACATTCTGGTTGAAAAACAACATGCCATCTTCCATGACCTCACTGTATTCCACTGCTACAATGAAAACACACAAAGTGTTAATTTACAGTGATTGATCAACAATCTGACTTCAAAGTTAACTACTGTACTCAACTTAAACAATCCTGTTCTAAAACAATACATTTTCTAAATGATGTGCTCAAAATATTTTTTATATCACGATGCACAGCAGACTTGGGTGACAGGCTAAACATTTGAATTGGGAACTGTCAAACGAGACGTGTGATTTTATTTTATAATGTTTTTAAGACCAGCAGTCCTTGATGTCTGCAACAAATACTTACCTTATTGTCTCAATGTATTTGAAGGATGGAACCTGCAGGAATATTTATTTTAGTCACAACGAATACAAAGTACAACACTCTTCACATTCATAAATCTAGAATCCATCCATCAACTTCCTCTGGTTCTGGAGTCGGGTCGTGGGGGCAGCATCTTGAGCAGGAAGGTCCAGACATGTCTTTCCACAGCCACCTTTTCTAGATCTTCTGGGAGGACCCCAAGGTGTTCCCAGACCAACCAAGAGACGTAGTCTGTCTAGCGTGTCCTGGGTCTTCCCAGTCGGACATGTCCAAACCACCTCAACTGGCTCCTTTTGATGTGGAGGAGCAGCGGTTCTACTCTCTCCTGATAACTGAACTCCTCACTCTGTCTCTAAGTGAAAGTCCAGCTACCCTGCAGAGGAAACTCATTTCAACCTCCTGTATCCATGATCTCATTCTTTCAGTCACTACCCAGAGTTCATGACCACAGGTGAGGGTAGGAATGTGGACCGACCAGTAAACTGAGAACTTTGTCTTACAGCTCAACTACCTCTTCACCACAACAGACCGGAACAGTCTGCAATACTGCACCAATCCATCTGTCAATGTCACGCTCCATTCTTCCCTCACTCGTGAACAAAACCAAAGATACTGGAATTCCTCCAGTTGAGGCAGAACTTCACCCTCGACCTGAAGAGATCAATCCACCCTTTTCCTACTGATCTGAAATCAATGATTTTTGCCCAGATATAATGGAACATATTTCAAATCATTTAATAATACCTGTCATATACTGTTTTTATTTAAGATACGCCTGTTGAACGTCTGGGTGGAGTTTGCATGTTCTCCCCGTGCATGCGTGGGTTTCCTCCGGGTACTCCGGTTTCCTCCCACAGACCAAAAAACATGCTTGTTAGGATGATTGGTGACTCTAAATTGACCCTAGGTGTGAGTTGAGAGTGGATGGTTGTTTGGTGTGAGTGAGACAGGTCCCTCTTGTAAATGAGTCCCCGTGACTCAACGAGGCTAGCCTGTATAAATAAAGGTTGAATGAATGAATGAGGAGTGCATCATGGTCGTCTGTTCTAACATCCATAAACTTTCTCCTGTCTCGTCAATAACTTCTGATCCACTCAAGATCATTTAACAAAACTTCATACGTGTATCCTCACTAGACATAATGTTGCATACTTTCATTACCTCAGCTCCAAAGTCAAGGTTAAAGTTAAAACGTCTTTGCTTGTCTGGGTCGTTGTATAAGTTTATTGACGGGCGTATAACGTGCTGTACTCTTGTACCTGTACAGTCCAAATTGATTTGTCTCCCTGGAAAACACATCGTGTTGATTCATCAAAAAGGCGTTCAATACAAGATCAACTGGACTTTATTATGTAAAGTCAGAGTCCGTCTGCTACAATGCTAACAACAACAAGCTAGCCTTCAAGAACTCGTCGGGACTCAAATCATTGTCGAGGATTTTGACAAATCCAATAAAATTGCCAGAGAGGACGCCAATCTCGGAAAAAATGACAAGCAGCCGTTCACCCTCGCTAAAATCTGAAGCTTTTATCTCCTATTAGCCACGGTTTACTGGCAGAGCTGCTGCCTCTTTGTGTGTCTTCCTACAGATATTTGCTGCTTGGATTGGAGAGTGTGGAAAGCTGGTTTAACCAAGGCTGAAGATGCAGAAGACCAAACTACAGGAGCTGTTCATCTGAGAGAGTACAAACAGAGTGGTGTAGTGTACGCAATCCAGTGCAGCGAGGACTGCCCAGACCGCTACATTGGAGAAACTAAGCAACCCATCCACAGAAGAATGTCCCAACACAGGAGAACAACCTCCTCTGGACAAAACTCAGCTGTTCACCTCCACCTCACGGACAAGGGTCACTCATTTGATGACCAAAATGTGCAAATTTTGGACAGAGAGCACAGATGGTTTGAGAGGGGTGTGAAGAAAGCTGTTTATGTTAAGAGAGAAAAACCTTCTCTTAACAGAGGAGGTGGTCTGAGATTCAACTTTCCAAGACTTATAACTCAGTTTTGGGGCTGATTCACAAACGTTTTACACCGGATGGGAGCAGAGATGTCTTGTCTGTGAATTAGACTAGCAAAGTTTTTTGAGAAACCTCTGTTGTTGGGCTGTGAGGTGTTTTTTGTCAATTTACATACAGTTGTTGTGTCTTCTGTCAGAGACTTCAAGGGAACTCCCTACTGTTAAGGTGTGATCTGTCAATTTACATGTATGTGTTACCTCAGCTTGCAATTTACATATGTTGGTGCGTGACTCCTGTTATAACTCCACGCGCACACAGTCTGGTTCATTGAATTGATAAAGCTCCTCGGATGAGAAGCGAAACGTCTTCTGTTACAAATAAAGTCCAGTTGATCTTGTATTGAACGCCTTTTTGATTTATCATGTCCTGGACGACTGAGAATCTTCACCAGCACATCTTGTTGATGTTCATGTTCAACATCGCTCTATTAGCATTTGTTGAAACAAAACGTAACCAGCTTATTTATTTTGACAGGAAACTTTAATTAATAATAAAAACGTTACAACAGAAATAGAACCTTTTAACATTTTACATCAAAGAGTTTAAATAAGGCTGTTTTTATTTTCAGGAAGCTGACCGTGTTCGACACGTGGAGCAGGTTGGTTGTGCACGTGGCCATGGACAACACAGTGATCATCGAGGAGATCAGTGAGTGTGCACGTGTTCTGTTCTCCAGACTTTAGAACTGTCGCTCTGCTTCTGGCACATCAGTGTAAATGTTGATTGTCTACACATTATGAACAAATACTTAATGGTACACGTAAGAATGACCAAGGAAATACAAGTATATACAGTATATATATATTGTATACAAGTATACATACAAGTAGCAGTTTATTCAGGATCAAGCTCAAACAGAACTGTTAACCTGCAAACTTGTTGAAAAACGGAGTCATTCGGTGTTTGTCATGGTGTTCTCTGCAGAGCGTCTCTGTATGCCATGGCTGGACTTCTCTGAGCCGTGTGGAGGCGCAGAGGGAGGCGGGCAGCTCAACGGCTGCCTGGAGGGAGCGTGCGCCCTGGCTGAGGAGGAAACGGTCCTCTGGAAACCGCTGGTCCTGCTCATCCCACTCAGGCTGGGCCTGAGTGATATAAACGAGGCCTACATCGACACCCTCAAGGTGAGAAGCCCCCCAGGTCTTAAAGCTTGCTGAATGATGCTGAAGAAGCCGGAAAGGTTTCATCACTAAACTGTTAATGAGCTGAATTTGAACAGCTGTTTGATAAAAACAGAAACATTTGGTCAAAATGTGTAGAAAAAGCTGAAATAGATAGATGGAAATACTTTATTAATCACACGGGGACATTTGAAGCATCCAGTAGCATTTTCTAATGATACATAAAAACCCCACATGTAATGATTAAAAAAATTATAAAAATGAACAGGATACACAAATACTACCTACATTCACGATTAAGCTATATACAGTATGTATACATTACGTACATCAATACACAGCTAAGCATACATACATTTCTAAGGTATGAATATAAATACATGTATAGCAGAATAATCTGAAACAGACAGAGATTAATAGATTATAAAATAATTCTGAAATAAGCAAAAGGAGGTTTAAAGGAGTATAAGCGAGAAGGTTGCCGGTTCAAATCCCGGTCCGGGGCCTTTCTGGGTGGAGTTTGCATGTTCTCCCCGTGCATGCGTGGGTTTCCTCCGGGTACTCCGGTTTCCTCCCACAGACCAAAAAACATGCTTGTTAGGCTGATTGGTGACTCTAAATTGACCCTAGGTGTGAGTGTGAGAGTGGATGGTTGTTTGGTGTGAGTGAGACAGGTCCCTCTTGTAAATGAGTCCCCGTGACTCAACGAGGCTAGCCTGTATAAATAAAGGTTGAATGAATGAATGAATAAACTACAATTACTAGAAAGAAACACAAAGGTTGAATAATTAAAAAGTTGCTGAAAAATATAAATACAAAAAATCAAAGCAGGAATGTCCTGAACAGCATTTTTATTTATGAATTGTTGAAATGGCACAAACATTTCAGAACGAGTCACGTGTTGAAAAACAGATCTGAATGATTATGATGATGATGAGTGGTGGTGCAGAGGTTGGAGAAGGTGGGCCTGTGATCAGAAGGTTCATCTCCCTGGACTGAACATCAACATGTGGGTGGGAAAGGTGAAGCACCACCCTGTCCCTGCCCCCACCCTCATGTGCCCTTGAGCAAGGCCCTTAACCCTCACCACCTGCTCCCAAACAGGTCTCTGTTGAAAATGACTCAACAGCTCTACCTGTATAAATAAAAGTTAAAATAATAATTCACACAACAAAATGCATTTATATTTATTTGCTAAAGATGAAATGGTGGATTAGTTTTTTACAAACAAGAGAAAATTCATCTGAAGGTAGAAGATAAACAATGTACATTAACATGAACCAGCTCATACCAGAAGTATGTTAAAAATAAACAAAAAGACTAAATGTAGATGAAGAACACTATAAATGGGTTCTCCTGGCCGTTTTAACAGGAAAACACCCAAACATGCTGGACTTCTAAACACATTGAGAGTTTTGCACAAACATGACAGTAGCTCACAGATTGTACTTCAACAAACAAGAGAAGTTATGCTGTGGTCACACCGAGCAGCGTTTTTACCTCCAAAGCTTCCAGCCTCCATGTAAAGTCAATGGTGGACGCACTCAGGCACCTCCTGGCGTCTGGCGTCAGGTCGCGTGCGTGTTGAGCGTGCTGAGTAGCGTTTTTTCGTGCACGTGAACCGGCTTCCACCTCCAAACCGAGCATTCAACATGTTGAAGATTTCGCGGTTCAAACTTTCAAACGCCGCTCAACTCCACCTGATTGGTTGGTGTGTCAACCAATCAGGGAGAGTCGGGGGGCAGAAGAGAGGGGGCAGTGGGAGAGTCCCTATGTGACGCGGAAACGAGGGTGCGCGCGCACTATGTGACGTATTGTTTGTCGGAAAAAAAAAGAAAAGACTCGCGAGCTCGTGGACTATGGAAGAGAAACTCATTGTAGCTGTGTGTTCGCGACAATTCCTTCACGACCAGTCAAGTCTGCTCGACAGAGACGGAAATAAAAGGCTCCTCGCCTGGCGGAGTGCACTCTGTATACCGGTAAGCTCCTCCCACACCCCGTCGCCACAGCAACGAAGCCGCCGCAACACTACAGTTTGGGCAACACTGGGTAGCGCGTCCATTTCCGTGCGTGAGGAGCGTTTTCGGAGGTCAAAACGCTGCTCGGTGTGACCACACCATTAAAGTGAACAACTCATCACAAGCTGAAGCAGCTGAACCGTGTCGTTTCTTTCAAAGCAATGCTTCATGCTGCCTCAGTCCCTGGGTGTCATCGGGGGGAAACCCAACAGCGCCCATTACTTCATCGGTTACGTTGGTAAGTGTTGTTTCATGTTTGTGGCGTAAACACTCAGCTGTGAACGATGAAGCAGAGCGTGTGCCGAACCCCCAGGAGAGGAGCTGATCTATCTGGACCCCCACACCACGCAGCCTGCAGTGGAGCCATGTGAAGACACCCAGGTCCCAGACGAGTCCTACCATTGTCAGCACCCACCCTGCCGCATGCACATCTGTGAACTGGACCCGTCCATCGCAGTGGTAGGACAGGCCGACCTTTGACCTTAAGCTGTGGACAGTGTGACAGGAACAGTTCTGTTTGATTGAAGGGGGGGTCTGTGTAGTGTTTTGAATAACCTCTGCCTGAAGAAACCCAGTATCATAAGACTGATGGACCAGTAGCTCGTCTAAACTCAATGTCCAAAATTTCAGAGCGGTTCACGTAAATGCTGTTAAAATAAACCATTACATCACTGACCAGTGTTCCCACTAGCATCATACAAGGAGGGCGCCCCGCCCTGTCAACAGAATCAAGCACCCTGCCTACAGACCTCAGGTTGTGATGGACTGGTGGTGCCCATGTCCAGCAGTCACTGTGTGAGAGGCGGGGGACATCCTGGACAGGTCTCCAGTCCATCACAGGGACATTCACTGTCTCACTCACACCTAGGGACAATTTAGAGTTACCCATCAGTCTAACATGTATGTTTTTGGTCTGTGGGAGGAAACTGGAGAAAACCCACGCATGCACAGAGAGAACATGCTAACTCCATCCAGAAAGGCCCCCGGACCAGGACTTGTTAGCATGTTCTCTCCATGCGTGCGTGGGTTTTCTCCAGTTTCCTCCCACAGACCAAAAACATGTATGTTAGGGACAATTAAGAGTTACCAATCAGTCCAAGTGTGAGAGAGAGAGTGAATGGTTGTTTGTCTCTATAGCCGTTTTCGCATTGGCCAGCCCTCAATGGCCCGGGCTCCCCTGGGTGGCTCTGGGCCACCCGCGTTCATTACGCATTTGCCGCAGAGCCGCCTTGAAGTGGGTGGGCAGTTCTCTGGAAGTGGGTGGGGTGCTCTCTTCACGTGGGTGGAGTGTTCGTGTTTTAAGAGAGGAGACTCCGCTAAAAAAAAATTGTTAGCTGGATATATATATATTAGTGTTTCTGAGTTTAATTTTTGTTAATAACTGATCACAAATCAGCTTATGTTACAACGTAAATAACAACGAAGCGCGCACCCATTTCCGCCTTTCAGCGCGACCTGAATGTCATTAAAATATAACTAATATTGTCTAACTGTTGCGCGCAGCCAGGGTTTTAAAATATAACTAATAATCTCTAACTCCTTTGCGTATCTAGAATGTCAAGAGTGGTGATTCCTTCATAAGCAACGTGAACTCCTAAAAAAAACAATCCGCCGCCGTGGCTTACGGCGTTAATGCTGTTGTGTCTTGACCAGACGAAGCGGGTTCGCGTCCCACCTGGGACAATGTTTTTTTTTTACGTTTGTCTTTTATTGGAGTAAATAAAAAGGAGTTTGTTTGGTAGATAAAAAGGAGTTTGTTTGGTAAAATGCTTAACAAAACTCCTTTTTATTTACTCCAATAAAAGACAAACGTAAAAAAAAAACATTGTCCCAGGTGGGACGCGAACCCGCTTCGTCTGGTTAAGACACAACAGCATTAACGCCGTAAGCCACGGCGGCGGATTGTTTTTTTGGGAGTTCACGTTGCTTATGAAGGAATCACCGCTCTTGACATTCTAGCTACACAAAGGAGTTAGAGATTATTAGTTATATTTTAAAACCCTGGCTGCGCGCAACAGTTAGACAACATTAGTTATATTTTAATGACATTCAAGCCGCGCTGAAAGGCGGAAATGGGTCCGCGCTTCGTTGTTATTTACGTTGTAACATAAGCTGATTTGTGATCAGTTATTAACAAAAATTTAACTCAGAAATACTAATTCAGTTAACAATTGTTTTAGGGGTTTCTGTAGTTAAATTTGAATGAAATTCAACCCTCGCGCTGAGGTTGTTTGAATGAGTCCCGCCCCTGCTGCAAACAACGAATCAAATGTGAGCAGTACATGACGTGAAACTGGGTCCGTGGGGCCGGGCCCGATAGAACCACGGTGAAGATGGTTCCAGAACAAGGGTGGATCCCGGGCGGAAAAGGTAAATGCGAATACGCCGAACCCGGGTTAGAAGCTGGGAGAGCCGGGGAGGGCTGGCCAATGCGAAAACGGCTAAAGTGTCCCTGTGATGAACTGGAGACCTGTCCAGGGTGTACCCCACATCTCGCACAGTGACTGCTGGACATGGGCACCAATGACCCCCACGACCTGAAAATAAAAAAGTGAGTAAAGATAATGGCTGGATGAATATTACTGAAGAAATATAATTTCAGAGTATTTTTTCTCACAAGAATAACCACCTGATCGTTTTGGGATGTTTATTTTAGTTGCGTCACAAAAACATTTTCTTCTCGTGCAAAAACTAGGAAAAATATATTCTCTTGTAGTTTTTTGCACGAGAAAGAAAATGTTGGTTTTGTTAACAGTGTGTGACTGGAGGGGATGAGCTGTACACATCTGTAAGACGAGGTGCGCCTGTGGATCTTCTACACATACAAATCTTGTTGTACGCTTGTGTGACTACATTTGAGCCTAATTTATCTTCATACAGCAGCACGTTGTGTTGCTGCTGCCGTTTATGTTTGTAAATAATCATAGATTGTTTGTAAATAATCATAGATTGTTTGTAAATAATCATAGATTGTTTGTAAATAATCATAGATTGTTTGTAAATAATCATAGATTGTTTGTAAATAATCAGATTGTTTGTAAATAATCAGATTGTTAGTAAATAATCAGATTGTTAGTAAATAATCAGATTGTTAGTAAATAATCAGATTGTTAGTAAATAATCAGATTGTTTGTAAATAATCAGATTGTTAGTAAATAATCAGATTGTTAGTAAATAATCAGATTGTTAGTAAATAATCAGATTGTTAGTAAATAATCAGATTGTTAGTAAATAATCAGATTGTTTGTAAATAATCAGATTGTTTGTAAATAATCAGATTGTTTGTAAATAATCAGATTGTTTGTAAATAATCAGATTGTTAGTAAATAATCAGATTGTTAGTAAATAATCAGATTGTTAGTAAATAATCAGATTGTTGGTAAATAATCAGGTATGGTAATAATCTAAATGTGTACAAAACAGTAGTGGAAAGTGAAATGACATTTTGTAGATTAGACACATTTCTCACTTTAGTCTTGGCTGCCACGGCCTTTAGCTCATCAGTCCTAAACTGAAGTCATTCAAGATGCTGTCTACGACAGGTTAAATATTTATTACTTTTAGCCACTTAACAATCACTAAACTGTTCCTTGAAACTGGATGAGACTGCTGGAGCTTTATTATTTATTATAGCCTGACTGATGTTCCTGATGTGTGCAGGGTTTTTTCTGCAGAACAGAGGACGAGTTTGACGACTGGTGTATGCGCATAAGAAGGGTACGTGTCTGACCCGTCGTCTAAATGAAGCAGTACGTTTTTAATTATTCATTTATTTACACACATTTGTTTCCCTAGCTGACCTGCAAGAAAGGAGGGCTGCCCATGTTTGAGTTAGTAGACAGTCAACCCGCCCACATGGTCAGCGTCGATGCACTTAACCTTACTCCCGGTAACTAAACAGCACCTTCATTCATTAATGACCTACAAACGGTTAATTAAAGTTGTTAAAATGTGTGACTTCTCTTGCAGATTTCTCGGACTCTGACAGACTGGAGCGGTTCTTTGATTCAGAAGATGAGGAGTTTGAGATCTTGTCGTTGTGATGAAGTTAATGAACTCTGATTTACGCTTCTCAGCGGTGAGTGGGAGAACTCCCAGCCTCTCCTCTGAACCTAAAGGGGATGAACAATTATCGGAGACATTTTGAAGCGGTCCAGCTGCAGCGGGGCAGTCATCTTTCTTCTCATCGGCCTCTGAATGCTCTTTGCATCCCAACATGGAGACTGCCTGGTGGAAGCTGTAGCAGGAGCTCAGGATCAATTCTGAATGCACATCTTCACGTACTCGTTTGTCCATTTGAGTCTCAACACTTTAAATGTTTATGCTGAAGTGGTATGGTGCCTTTCCCCAACAACCCCACAAGTCAAATGGCCATAATGGTTTTATGTTGAATAGACAATAAGATAATGGCGCCGATGGCTTACGCAATTTGTCACTACTAATACCTGAAGTTTCTAACAGCCTGTAAAGAATCCAAGTCAGATCTGAAGGCAAGTTTTATTAGTCTCTGATGCAAAGTATCCTTGCCAGGTTTAAATCGTGTACACCAGTTTAATAATATTTAATCAAAACAACAGACAAATCATGGAACAATACACATGTAAGAACTTTCCAAACTAAATAAAAACAGATGACTTGGCAACTGTACATGTGTTATCTCTCTCTAACCAAACTAGTTGTGCAACGTGTACGTATGTGTTGTATTGTTACTTCCTCCGCAGCTTCATCAGGCTGACTTCCACAGCTCTCCAAGAGGTGTGTTCTCTGCTGCTTCAATGCTCTTAAGGCTGTGAGTTCGGATGTTGTCGTGAACATCCTCAATACTCCGTGATGCATCAATTACCTGAAAACAGACACGTGTTAACAGATTTCATTTTGCATCCCTACAAAAATGGTCCGGTCATTTTTGAAGTGATGTCACGTTATAAACGGCTATATCAGTGATGAATGGAATAATGAAAACAGGAAAAGTCCACCTCCAAGTCAGGCTAGTGACCGGCAGATATGTCTCGTTTGATAGCAGTTTTTAGATGAAACTTCCTCAGAGTTTAACTGCTATGAAACAGTTACATGAGCTAAAACTGAAGGTGCACCATGCCGAAGTTTGTTCTCATTGTATTGGTTCAACAAAAATTACTGGTACGTATGTTGTCTCACTGCCTCTGAGGACCGGGTCTGTGCACAACACCCTGGCAGAATGTTTTTGTCATGGGTATGTACCAAGAATTACATTATTGGTCTAAGGGCGGCCGTGGCACAGTTGTAATGGCAGTCGACCCCCGATCAGAAGGTTGGAGGTTCGAATCCCGCGTCCGCCCACCATGTCGTTGTGTCCCTGGGCAAGACACTTAACCCTGAGTTGCTCCCGGTAGGTCTGGATGGCGCCTTGCAAGGCAGGCTACCACTACCGGTGTATGAATGTCTGAATGAATGGGTGGATGGCTGGTATTGTAAAGCGCTTTGGGGCTCCTCACAGGGGGCTAGAAAGCGCTATATAAATAAGCTCCATTTACCATTTAAACTTTGTGGACGTAAGTTTATGAAGCCTTTAGAATTTTTTATATTTCTATATAAATATGGCCTAAAACATCCGATTTTCACACAAGTCCTAAAAGTAAAGAGAACCCAGTTAAACAAATTAGATAAAATATTATACTTGTTTATTTATTGAGGAAAATGATCCAATGTTACGGTACATATTTGTGATGGTAAAAGTATGTGAACCTCTAGGATTATCAGTTCATTTGAAGGTGATGGATCTATCAAAAGCTGATCTTCACAAAAACATCTGTAAAGAGTTTGGACTCCACCATGCTACAGTCGGACAGATTGTGTACAAATGGAGGAAATCAAAGAGCATTGTTACCTCTCCAGGAGAGGTGGACCAACAAAGATCACTTCAAGAACAAGGTGTGTAATAGTCAGTGAGGTCACAAAGGAGCTCAGGGTAACTTCTAACAACTGAAGGTCTCTCTCACATCGACAGATGTTCATGAGTCCACCATCAGGAGAACACAACAATAAAAATAAAATTGTTGAAACGTTTCGTCTTTTATACAGAAGACTGTCAGTCTAAGGAGCTACAATAAACTCAGTCTTATAAATAGCACCTTCTTATAGTGGATCAACCAGTTTGCTGCTGACATCCAAAACCAATCTTGGGATGGTTTTTGACTCAGACCTTAAGTTTGATAAACAAATCAGTTCCGTTCTGCAGAAAAGTTTCTTCCAACTGTGGCAGGTAACTAAGCTCAAGCCAGTGTTGTCCAGACTTGACCTTGAGACACTAGCCCATGCATCCATCACAACCCACCTGGATTATTGCAATGCACTGCATGCTGGGATCAGCCAGGCCTCCTCACGTCTCCAACTCGTCCAAAATGCAGCAGCTCGGCTTTTAACCAGTACATGTAGGTTTGAGCACATTACACCAGTTCTCTCCTCCCTTCACTGGCTCCCCGTGTGAACTAGAGTCGACTTTAAAATCCTGCTGTTGACCTATAAATGCCTAAATGGCCTCGCTCCCCTGTACATCTCCGAGCTGCTGGAACCATATGTTCCATCGCGGGCCCCGAGATCTTCCGAACAGATGCTTTTGGCGGTCCCAAAAACACGTCTAAAGCTCTGAGGAGATCGGGCGTTTTCAGTCACCGGACCCAAACTCTGGAACAACCTGCCCCCCCAACATTAGACAGGCCTCCTCTCTTCACATGTTCAAATCCCTGTTAAAAACCCATCTGTTCTCCCTGGCGTTTCATACTGGGTGAGCTGACTTAGTGTATATATTTTATCCTGTGTTTTCATTTAATGCTGTTCTTATACATTTTTGTTATATTTTTACTGCTGTTAATTTCATAGTTTTACCATTAGTGCATGTTACGGTTTCTGTAATTTTTTTAATCTCTTTGATGTTGTTTGTGAAGCACCTTGATAACAGTTTATCTGTTTTAAACTGTGCTATTTAAATAAAGATGACTTGACTCACATGATCAAGGAGGACCATCAGCCTAACGATGGATCGTTAGCACCCTGATGGTTGTTTGCTATTCAAAGGGGGCTGAGTGATACTACCCTGTTTACACGGACACTGTGTGGGGGAAACGGAACTTTTGGGTATGTTAATTAGGTTGAAAGTTTTGCGTTGACATGGGCGAATTCTGTGGATACGACTCTCTCCCCCACCCCCCGTCCTCATGACTTTACTGTAGTTACCATGCTGGGCCATTAGATGGCGCTGTGATTTTTGGAACCTTCACTACTGCGCACGCGTGCTGCCTGGGGTAAACAGAGCAGACGAGGCAGCCTGTTTTCCTCTCTGGCTAAAAGTTCAGCTACTACAAGTTGTTGTCAACAAGTTAACAACAAGTTAAAGCTGGAATTTGGATAAGAGTCAACAGATTTGACACCAAGTGGGACCTGCTTCATCTGCACACCAGTTGCTGACTGGACCGGAACCGAGTCAACATGTCTGACTTTAGTCCGTGAGAATCAGCTGATTTACAGCAGCGCTACAAGGTAAACAATGTTCTTAATAATGTTTCCTTGTGTTTAGTTCGATCACAGAACAACCAACTGAGGTTTTATTTTTATTTTTTTCCTGCGAGGTCGAAGCTGTTCCACGAAGCGGACCGGCGGTTCGGATGTGGGTCCAGTGGGATGAAAACAACAGAGTCCAGTTCATTAAAGTTCGGTTAACGTGTTTTTAAAAGTGTTCAATTTAATTCTCAGTGTTTGTGACATGAGTTTGTGGTGTTGAATAAATAAATAAATTAAAAATCAACCTGGTGTCTTCATTTTCAGCAGCATGTTAGGCATGACGTAACGAGTCCAGATAGCTTCATTTAGCTCAGATAAATGTAAATATCTCCCACGCTAACATAAATACTGTTTATTATTGTTAAACTGTTAATATATAGCACATTTAGTATGTTATAGTGCAGCGTGACACGTGAAATGTCCGACTGCCTCGTTAACAGCGACAACTGGATCCAGGCAGCTGGCTCTCTTCCAACACAGATGCAGGTAAGGTGTAGAATAATTAAATATGAGAATCAAAATATATTCCATCAGCTATAGTTCAGAAAGTGGTGCGTGTGTCCACTGTCCAGTCCACCGCCATTGTTAAAATGCCGGCTGTCTGCGCGTGCGTGCTGCGTGCATGTGTTCAAACAAAAGCTCCGCGGGAGATGTTTACATTATCAACGGGGGGTCAGCGAAAAAGTTCCACCTTGAGAGCAGGGTCAGAAAAGTATCGGAGTCAAAGAGGGGGGCCAGCAGCGTCGTGTAGGCGATAAGCAAAGTCGCAAAGAGAAAGTAGCGGTTACACTCAAAATACGCGCCGTGTAAACTGGCCCTAACAGTTGAACCTGGAGGCCTCCACCTCTGTTTAATGATGGACGGTTTCTTTTCACAAAGATGGCCTCCTTTACTCCTCTCTCAAACCATCGTTCCTCTCTATCAAGGATGTGAACATCTTCATCCCTGAAAGAGTGACCGCTGGCCTGGAGATGAGTGTAGACTGCAGAGTCCTGACCTGATGATGTTGATCTTCTGTGCTGGGCCATCCTTTTGGCCAGTGGCTGTTTAGTTTCCCCGATATAAGACTGATCACAGCCCTCCTGACACTGAACAGCATACACAATATTACTCTGTTTGTGCCGGGGGACTGGATCTTTGGGATGAACCAGTCTTTGCCGTAATGTATTTTGGGGTTTAAAAGCCACTGGGATGTTGTGTTTAGAAAATAAACGTCTCAGTTTCTCTGAAACTCCCGCAACATATGGAATGACCACTGGTCTGGGTCTGGGTTCCTTCTTTTCACCTGATGACTGACTGGAGTCCTGTTTGGGTTACTTCTCTGCTTTCAGGAAGGCCCAGTTAGGATATCCACATTTCTCTAGAGCCTGTTTTGTGTGTGATTTCTCCTGCCAGGCTCACCTCTACTGCATCACCAACAGGAAGTAAAGAGTGATGAGACATCTAAGGAGACCATTAGCTGTGTTTCCATCCATTTTCATTTCGTATTTTGAGCTACCTCGCAAATATGTAAATACAAATTAATGCAGATCAGAAGTGTTTCCATCTGCTGGCTTGAAGCGCTTCTACCAAGCCGCGCACAGCGTCATTACGTCAGACGTCAGCGTCATTACGTCAGACGTTAGCACTGCGCATGTCTACAGTAAACAGGAAGTAGCGGTTGAAAACTGAACCCGGCCACACATCTCGTCAAAATCGAGAGAATATTTCAGGTACGTGTTGCTATCGGGCGAGTTGTATTTATTCTGTCATGCCAACTAGTTTTAGCGATGTTACATGTTGTCCGGAGCGGAAACAGCTGAACGTCACGTGACGTGAATTTTCGCTACGTCAGAAATGAGTCGGAAAATGTGTTTCCATTTGTCGTTTAGCGCATCTCAAATCCCAAAAACCACCTCAAGCGAGCGTAAAAACTTTTTAGCGTAATTCAGGAAGTAACCTCGCAATTTGCCGTTTCCATTAAGCTTTTCTGCTGCGCTATTTCAAATTGCGCAGCTAGAAACCTTGATGGAAACACGGCTAGTGTTTCATCAGTCTCCATGATGACATCCCTCATCTTATCCACAAAGTTTATTATGTGATAATACAGAACACCATGGACTTTGTGGATAAGGTGAGGGATGTCATCATGGAGACTGATGAAACAATGGTCTCTTTTGATGTCACATCACTCTTTTTGTAGCTCTTACTTTACATAACTACACATCTACAAGCCAACAGTCATTCTTTCAGAGATGAAGATGTGTAAATCCTTGACAGAAGATCGTTGGTTTGAGAGTCAAGTCATCATTTATTTATATAGCACATTTAAAACAGTAACTGTTACCAAAGTGCTTAAAATTATCACAGCATCAAATAAAAATAAGATTTACTTACAGCATCAGCTATAAAAGCTTAAAAGCATGAAACAGGTAGAAACAATAAAATACTAAATCAGATCACCCTGTGTTAAATGCCAGTGAGTACAGGTGTGTTTTGAGGAGATTTAAAAACAGACTGAAGTACAGTAGACTGTTGAATGTTGATGGGCAGATTGCTCCAGAGTTTAGGGCCCATGACTGAAAAGGCTCCATCTCCTCTGAGCTTCAGCGTGTTTTTGGTACTACCAAAAGCCGTTGGTCTGATGATCTCAAAGCCCGAGAAGGAGGATAAGGATGAAGAAGGTCGGAGAGGTATGAGGGTGCAAGGCCGTTAATGTGCTTAAATGTCAGCAGGAGAATTTAAAAAAAATTCTGACATGTACTGGAACCCAGTGAAGGGAGTACAAAACCGGTGAAATGTGCTCAAACCTGCGAGTTCCTGTTAATAGTGGAGCTGCAGCAGTTTGGACGAGTTGGAGACGTGAGAGAGAGATCTGACTGACCCCAGCATAAAGTGAGTTACAGTAGTCCAGCCGGGTTGCAAGATGAATGAGAGAGAGGAGTGAAGGAGGCCATCTTTGTGAAAATAACCCATCCATCGTTGAACAGGGGCGGAGGCCTCTGTGTTCAACTGTCCTCTTGAATTGATAGTTTGAATTGATTGTTTGATAAGGAGCAGATATGATAAGAAATGTTTTCTTCTTCTGCTTCCTTTCATTTTATGTTTTGTTTAAATTTTCTTTTTAAATGATTGTCATTGTTTTTAATATGAAATGAATAAAATTATACTAAAAAAAAACAAAAACAAAAAAAAACAATGCTGTTATTGCTAGTATCACTTAAGGCTGGTTTATACTTCTTGTCGCACGTCTTTTACCCCCCGTTGAGTGAAAAAAAGTTGCGCAACTTCCGTCTGCACTCCCACTGCGATCCCCCGGTGACAGCCGTCCTATACATTGCCCCCAGTCAGCACTGCGAGACGCGGAGGATGCGGCTCGGAGCGTGTGATTGGTTCAAAGTTTGTGGGTGTTTTTTGTTTGGATGTCAATATATGGTGTATCACACCGCTCAACCCGCTACTCTTCCAGAAGCCGGTTTTTGATTTTGATTTGACATGGATAGTTTTGAAGAGAAACTCGCCGAGGCGGCCCGGAGCGGGGATCCTGGCGGGACCAATCCAGTTCCTCCATTATACCTGTCTTTGCAGTGGCTGGACACATACATTAAAGGGGACCACATATTGCTTTTTAAAATTTTTATGGTATTTCTTTGGGGTTAAAAAACAGTGTTCATTCAATTTAATACACAAAATAATTCTTAGATAATCAATTATACCCTTTTTAATTCTGCCATTTTTAACTTTCGTTTTGAACGACCGGTTTATGATGAGGAGGTCTTGTGGCACGCCCTTCAAAGATCTGCTCACATTAACTCCGCCCTCCAAAGGCAGACGAGGAAGTCTGAACTCACTGCACGTTTCTTTTGCCTCCTTCTGACTCTCCCTCCCTCTGACTCTCCCTCCTTCTGCCTGTGGCGCAGCTGTAGGGGAGCAAAGCACACACACACACAAGCACAGCAGCACAGCGGGGGCTTTTTTATCTGTGTCCCTCCGAGGAGCACGTGCGGGCCGGCACACATACACACACACACTCACAGCGGGCTTTCTTTTTATCAACACTACCTGACGCTCTGATGGAATTAAATAGGAGCTCCAAGTGATCTTGGCTCAGGCTGAACGTATGTGAGGACACACACACACGCGCACACACGGGTTTGGTTGCGTTAAGTAGTCTGTCCTGCTAATGACACATAAACCAACACACACACACACACACACAGAAACATGCGCATCTGTTCCCATCTGAAAACAGCGCTGGACTGGCAATCGGGCGTACCGGGCATTTGCCCGGTGGGCCGGCCAGCCCGTCGGTGATTTTTGGGCCGGTCCTGTCACTCATGAACCAAAAAAATAAATTATAGCTATTTTTTTGTGAATCGCGACGGCCGATTGGTTGATTTTCTTGAACGACATCGATTTAATCCAATGAGATCTCTCAGCACTCTTTGGCGGGCGGGGCGGCCCGACCAGATCAGCCCCTCCCCTTTAGACCAATCAATCAGCCATACACAGAGAGGAGAAGACAACACAGCATGGAGAGCAGCGAAAAGGAGGCGCCGAAAAAAATAGGATTAAAAAGAGACTACAAAATGTATAAAAATAACTCAGATGTTTGCTGGTGGTGTTGGCTGTGGAGCGGCTGCGGCCACCTCGGCAGCAGCAGCCACAGGTGGTCCCGACAGCGGGGGTCTGCAGGTGGATGATGAGGCCGCGGCAGCCGCAGATGCGAGCGTGGGAAATACTCAACTTCCAGTGGCGGTTCTACACACGGTCCCGGCCGCACGGTCCCATGCCCGCGTATGATGGACCCTGGCCGGCCCGCCCTGTGGCCCGTGCTCCGAGCAGTAGCGGAACCAATGCTCATGGCACATACCGATACCAGCCTTGTTTACGTATCGATCCAACCCATGATGCACGTTGGCTTCAAACTATGGGATGGATTTCCTGAACGGAGGCGTGTCTCATGAACCCAGAGTAACAAGACCCGCCTCACATTCAGGAAATCCAGTTCATAGTTTGCAGGCAGCTACAAGCGTGAGGGGCTGACTGAGTACTCTGTTGGGTTTGTTTTGGCATCGTTTTGAAAGAGCGGGTCGTTTGTTTATGGATTGTTTTCATGGAGCTGGTCACGTTATGGATTGTTTACATGCTGGACGCTTGTTTCTGTCGCAAGATCGGACAACACTGGTGAGTACTGTAGCATCTTAGCTAGCAGCTAGCCGACTTTTCATCGTAACATGTGCGTTGTGTGGAAATATTACACTCAACACCGCAAGACAACAACGTTCAATGTTTGCAGAGCTATATGAACACATCTGCGTCACATTAAACCGTGGTCAAGTTAGTTTTACGCCGGCCG
>JBBPBX010017279.1:0-47058 GCA_038048925.1 Garcialebias charrua | reverse complement strand
CTGCAGGGCGTCCGTTTCGTGTGGAACTCTGCAAAAGGCTTCTCCTCTCTGAGTGAGAACTTGTGGAAGTGGGTTCCTGAGATGTGTTATGGTCTGGACCTCCTCTGATGGAGTGGTCTGGACCTCCTCTGGATGGAGTGGTCTGGACCTCCTCTGATGGAGTGGTCTGGACCTCCTCTGGTGGAGTGGTCTGGACCTCCTCTGATGGAGTGGTCTGGACCTCCTCTGATGGAGTGGTCTGGACCTCCTCTGATGGAGTGGTCTGGACCTCCTCTGATGGAGTGGTCTGGACCTCCTCTGATGGAGTGGTCTGGACCTCCTCTGGTGGAGTGGTCTGGACCTCCTCTGGTGGAGTGGTCTGGACCTCCTCTGATGGAGTGGTCTGGACCTCCTCTGGTGGAGTGGTCTGGACCTCCTCTGGTGGAGTGGTCTGGACCTCCTCTGATGGAGTGGTCTGGACCTCCTCTGGTGGAGTGGTCTGGACCTCCTCTGGTGGAGTGGTCTGGACCTCCTCTGGTGGAGTGGTCTGGACCTCCTCTGGTGGAGTGGTCTGGACCTCCTCTGGTGGAGTGGTCTGGACCTCCTCTGGTGGAGTGGTCTGGACCTCCTCTGGTGGAGTGGTCTGGACCTCCTCTGGTGGAGTGGTCTGGACCTCCTCTGGTGGAGTGGTCTGGACCTCCTCTGATGGAGTCGTCTGGACCTCCTCTGATGGAGTGGTCTGGACCTCCTCTGGTGGAGTGGTCTGGACCTCCTCTGGTGGAGTGGTCTGGACCTCCTCTGGTGGAGTGGTCTGGACCTCCTCTGATGGAGTGGTCTGGACCTCCTCTGGTGGAGTGGTCTGGACCTCCTCTGGTGGAGTGGTCTGGACCTCCTCTGGAGGAGTGGTCTGGACCTCCTCTGGTGGAGTGGTCTGGACCTCCTCTGATGGAGTGGTCTGGACCTCCTCTGGTGGAGTGGTCTGGACCTCCTCTGATGGAGTGGTCTGGACCTCCTCTGGTGGAGTGGTCTGGACCTCCTCTGATGGAGTTGGAGTGGTCTGGACCTCCTCTGGTGGAGTGGTCTGGACCTCCTCTGATGGAGTGGTCTGGACCTCCTCTGGTGGAGTGGTCTGGACCTCCTCTGGTGGAGTGGTCTGGACCTCCTCTGGTGGAGTGGTCTGGACCTCCTCTGGTGGAGTGGTCTGGACCTCCTCTGGTGGAGTGGTCTGGACCTCCTCTGGTGGAGTGGTCTGGACCTCCTCTGGTGGAGTGGTCTGGACCTCCTCTGATGGAGTGGTCTGGACCTCCTCTGGTGGAGTGGTCTGGACCTCCTCTGATGGAGTCGTCTCCTCTGATGGAGTGGTCTGGACCTCCTCTGATGGAGTCGTCTCCTCTGATGGAGTGGTCTGGACCTCCTCTGGTGGAGTGGTCTGGACCTCCTCTGATGGAGTGGTCTGGACCTCCTCTGATGGAGTGGTCTGGACCTCCTCTGGTGGAGTGGTCTGGACCTCCTCTGGTGGAGTGGTCTGGACCTCCTCTGGTGGAGTGGTCTGGACCTCCTCTGATGGAGTGGTCTGGACCTCCTCTGGTGGAGTGGTCTGGACCTCCTCTGATGGAGTGGTCTGGACCTCCTCTGGTGGAGTGGTCTGGACCTCCTCTGGTGGAGTGGTCTGGACCTCCTCTGGTGGAGTGGTCTGGACCTCCTCTGGTGGAGTGGTCTGGACCTCCTCTGGTGGAGTGGTCTGGACCTCCTCTGGTGGAGTGGTCTGGACCTCCTCTGATGGAGTGGTCTGGACCTCCTCTGGTGGAGTGGTCTGGACCTCCTCTGATGGAGTGGTCTGGACCTCCTCTGGTGGAGTGGTCTGGACCTCCTCTGATGGAGTCGTCTCCTCTGATGGAGTGGTCTGGACCTCCTCTGATGGAGTCGTCTCCTCTGATGGAGTGGTCTGGACCTCCTCTGATGGAGTGGTCTGGACCTCCTCTGATGGAGTGGTCTGGACCTCCTCTGGAGGAGTGGTCTGGACCTCCTCTGGTGGAGTGGTCTGGACCTCCTCCTGCAGGGCATCCGTTTCGTGTGGAACTCTGCAAAAGGCTTCTCCTCTCTGAGTGAGAACTTGTGGAAGTGGGTTCCTGAGATGTGTTGTGGTCTGGACCTCCTCTGATGGAGTGGTCTGGACCTCCTCTGATGGAGTGGTCTGGACCTCCTCTGGAGGAGTGGTCTGGACCTCCTCTGATGGAGTGGTCTGGACCTCCTCTGGTGGAGTGGTCTGGACCTCCTCTGATGGAGTGGTCTGGACCTCCTCTGATGGAGTGGTCTGGACCTCCTCTGGTGGAGTGGTCTGGACCTCCTCTGATGGAGTGGTCTGGACCTCCTCTGATGGAGTGGTCTGGACCTCCTCTGGTGGAGTGGTCTGGACCTCCTCTGGTGGAGTGGTCTGGACCTCCTCTGGTGGAGTGGTCTGGACCTCCTCTGGTGGAGTGGTCTGGACCTCCTCTGGTGGAGTGGTCTGGACCTCCTCTGATGGAGTGGTCTGGACCTCCTCTGGTGGAGTGGTCTGGACCTCCTCTGGTGGAGTGGTCTGGACCTCCTCTGGTGGAGTGGTCTGGACCTCCTCTGGTGGAGTGGTCTGGACCTCCTCTGATGGAGTGGTCTGGACCTCCTCTGGTGGAGTGGTCTGGACCTCCTCTGGTGGAGTGGTCTGGACCTCCTCTGATGGAGTGGTCTGGACCTCCTCTGATGGAGTGGTCTGGACCTCCTCTGATGGAGTGGTCTGGACCTCCTCTGATGGAGTGGTCTGGACCTCCTCTGGTGGAGTGGTCTGGACCTCCTCTGGTGGAGTGGTCTGGACCTCCTCTGGTGGAGTGGTCTGGACCTCCTCTGGTGGAGTGGTCTGGACCTCCTCTGGTGGAGTGGTCTGGACCTCCTCTGATGGAGTGGTCTGGACCTCCTCTGGTGGAGTGGTCTGGACCTCCTCTGGTGGAGTGGTCTGGACCTCCTCTGATGGAGTGGTCTGGACCTCCTCTGGTGGAGTGGTCTGGACCTCCTCTGATGGAGTGGTCTGGACCTCCTCTGATGGAGTGGTCTGGACCTCCTCTGATGGAGTGGTCTGGACCTCCTCTGGTGGAGTGGTCTGGACCTCCTCTGGTGGAGTGGTCTGGACCTCCTCTGGTGGAGTGGTCTGGACCTCCTCTGGTGGAGTGGTCTGGACCTCCTCTGATGGAGTGGTCTGGACCTCCTCTGGTGGAGTGGTCTGGACCTCCTCTGATGGAGTGGTCTGGACCTCCTCTGATGGAGTGGTCTGGACCTCCTCTGGTGGAGTGGTCTGGACCTCCTCTGGTGGAGTGGTCTGGACCTCCTCTGGTGGAGTGGTCTGGACCTCCTCTGGTGGAGTGGTCTGGACCTCCTCTGATGGAGTGGTCTGGACCTCCTCTGATGGAGTGGTCTGGACCTCCTCTGGTGGAGTGGTCTGGACCTCCTCTGGTGGAGTGGTCTGGACCTCCTCTGGTGGAGTGGTCTGGACCTCCTCTGATGGAGTGGTCTGGACCTCCTCTGGTGGAGTGGTCTGGACCTCCTCTGGTGGAGTGGTCTGGACCTCCTCTGGTGGAGTGGTCTGGACCTCCTCTGGTGGAGTGGTCTGGACCTCCTCTGATGGAGTGGTCTGGACCTCCTCTGGTGGAGTGGTCTGGACCTCCTCTGATGGAGTCGTCTCCTCTGATGGAGTGGTCTGGACCTCCTCTGATGGAGTCGTCTCCTCTGATGGAGTGGTCTGGACCTCCTCTGGTGGAGTGGTCTGGACCTCCTCTGGTGGAGTGGTCTGGACCTCCTCTGGTGGAGTGGTCTGGACCTCCTCTGATGGAGTGGTCTGGACCTCCTCTGGTGGAGTGGTCTGGACCTCCTCTGATGGAGTGGTCTGGACCTCCTCTGGTGGAGTGGTCTGGACCTCCTCTGGTGGAGTGGTCTGGACCTCCTCTGGTGGAGTGGTCTGGACCTCCTCTGGTGGAGTGGTCTGGACCTCCTCTGATGGAGTGGTCTGGACCTCCTCTGGTGGAGTGGTCTGGACCTCCTCTGATGGAGTCGTCTCCTCTGATGGAGTGGTCTGGACCTCCTCTGATGGAGTGGTCTGGACCTCCTCTGATGGAGTGGTCTGGACCTCCTCTGATGGAGTGGTCTGGACCTCCTCTGGTGGAGTGGTCTGGACCTCCTCTGATGGAGTGGTCTGGACCTCCTCTGATGGAGTGGTCTGGACCTCCTCTGATGGAGTGGTCTGGACCTCCTCTGGTGGAGTGGTCTGGACCTCCTCTGGTGGAGTGGTCTGGACCTCCTCTGATGGAGTGGTCTGGACCTCCTCTGATGGAGTGGTCTGGACCTCCTCTGGTGGAGTGGTCTGGACCTCCTCTGATGGAGTGGTCTGGACCTCCTCTGATGGAGTGGTCTGGACCTCCTCTGATGGAGTGGTCTGGACCTCCTCTGGTGGAGTGGTCTGGACCTCCTCTGATGGAGTGGTCTGGACCTCCTCTGATGGAGTGGTCTGGACCTCCTCTGGTGGAGTGGTCTGGACCTCCTCTGATGGAGTGGTCTGGACCTCCTCTGGTGGAGTGGTCTGGACCTCCTCTGGTGGAGTGGTCTGGACCTCCTCTGATGGAGTGGTCTGGACCTCCTCTGGTGGAGTGGTCTGGACCTCCTCTGATGGAGTGGTCTGGACCTCCTCTGATGGAGTGGTCTGGACCTCCTCTGGTGGAGTGGTCTGGACCTCCTCTGATGGAGTGGTCTGGACCTCCTCTGGTGGAGTGGTCTGGACCTCCTCTGATGGAGTGGTCTGGACCTCCTCTGGTGGAGTGGTCTGGACCTCCTCTGGTGGAGTGGTCTGGACCTCCTCTGATGGAGTGGTCTGGACCTCCTCTGGTGGAGTGGTCTGGACCTCCTCTGATGGAGTGGTCTGGACCTCCTCTGGTGGAGTGGTCTGGACCTCCTCTGGTGGAGTGGTCTGGACCTCCTCTGGTGGAGTGGTCTGGACCTCCTCTGATGGAGTGGTCTGGACCTCCTCTGGTGGAGTGGTCTGGACCTCCTCTGGTGGAGTGGTCTGGACCTCCTCTGGTGGAGTGGTCTGGACCTCCTCTGGTGGAGTGGTCTGGACCTCCTCTGGTGGAGTGGTCTGGACCTCCTCTGGTGGAGTGGTCTGGACCTCCTCTGGTGGAGTGGTCTGGACCTCCTCTGATGGAGTGGTCTGGACCTCCTCTGGTGGAGTGGTCTGGACCTCCTCTGATGGAGTCGTCTCCTCTGATGGAGTGGTCTGGACCTCCTCTGATGGAGTGGTCTGGACCTCCTCTGATGGAGTGGTCTGGACCTCCTCTGGTGGAGTGGTCTGGACCTCCTCTGATGGAGTGGTCTGGACCTCCTCTGATGGAGTGGTCTGGACCTCCTCTGGTGGAGTGGTCTGGACCTCCTCTGGTGGAGTGGTCTGGACCTCCTCTGGTGGAGTGGTCTGGACCTCCTCTGGTGGAGTGGTCTGGACCTCCTCTGGTGGAGTGGTCTGGACCTCCTCTGGTGGAGTGGTCTGGACCTCCTCTGGTGGAGTGGTCTGGACCTCCTCTGGTGGAGTGGTCTGGACCTCCTCTGGTGGAGTGGTCTGGACCTCCTCTGGTGGAGTGGTCTGGACCTCCTCTGATGGAGTGGTCTGGACCTCCTCTGGTGGAGTGGTCTGGACCTCCTCTGGTGGAGTGGTCTGGACCTCCTCTGATGGAGTGGTCTGGACCTCCTCTGGTGGAGTGGTCTGGACCTCCTCTGATGGAGTGGTCTGGACCTCCTCTGATGGAGTGGTCTGGACCTCCTCTGGTGGAGTGGTCTGGACCTCCTCTGATGGAGTGGTCTGGACCTCCTCTGATGGAGTGGTCTGGACCTCCTCTGATGGAGTGGTCTGGACCTCCTCTGATGGAGTGGTCTGGACCTCCTCTGATGGAGTGGTCTGGACCTCCTCTGATGGAGTGGTCTGGACCTCCTCTGATGGAGTGGTCTGGACCTCCTCTGATGGAGTGGTCTGGACCTCCTCTGATGGAGTGGTCTGGACCTCCTCTGGTGGAGTGGTCTGGACCTCCTCTGATGGAGTGGTCTGGACCTCCTCTGATGGAGTGGTCTGGACCTCCTCTGATGGAGTCGTCTCCTCTGATGGAGTGGTCTGGACCTCCTCTGGTGGAGTGGTCTGGACCTCCTCTGATGGAGTGGTCTGGACCTCCTCTGATGGAGTGGTCTGGACCTCCTCTGGTGGAGTGGTCTGGACCTCCTCTGGTGGAGTGGTCTGGACCTCCTCTGGTGGAGTGGTCTGGACCTCCTCTGATGGAGTGGTCTGGACCTCCTCTGATGGAGTGGTCTGGACCTCCTCTGATGGAGTGGTCTGGACCTCCTCTGATGGAGTGGTCTGGACCTCCTCTGGTGGAGTGGTCTGGACCTCCTCTGGTGGAGTGGTCTGGACCTCCTCTGGTGGAGTGGTCTGGACCTCCTCTGGTGGAGTGGTCTGGACCTCCTCTGGTGGAGTGGTCTGGACCTCCTCTGGTGGAGTGGTCTGGACCTCCTCTGGTGGAGTGGTCTGGACCTCCTCTGATGGAGTGGTCTGGACCTCCTCTGGTGGAGTGGTCTGGACCTCCTCTGATGGAGTCGTCTCCTCTGATGGAGTGGTCTGGACCTCCTCTGATGGAGTCGTCTCCTCTGATGGAGTGGTCTGGACCTCCTCTGATGGAGTGGTCTGGACCTCCTCTGATGGAGTGGTCTGGACCTCCTCTGGTGGAGTGGTCTGGACCTCCTCTGGTGGAGTGGTCTGGACCTCCTCTGAGAGTCTGGACCTCCTCTGGAGTGGTCTGGACCTCCTCTGGTGGAGTGGTCTGGACCTCCTCTGATGGAGTGGTCTGGACCTCCTCTGATGGAGTGGTCTGGACCTCCTCTGATGGAGTGGTCTGGACCTCCTCTGGTGGAGTGGTCTGGACCTCCTCTGATGGAGTGGTCTGGACCTCCTCTGGTGGAGTGGTCTGGACCTCCTCTGATGGAGTGGTCTGGACCTCCTCTGATGGAGTGGTCTGGACCTCCTCTGATGGAGTGGTCTGGACCTCCTCTGATGGAGTGGTCTGGACCTCCTCTGATGGAGTGGTCTGGACCTCCTCTGGTGGAGTGGTCTGGACCTCCTCTGATGGAGTGGTCTGGACCTCCTCTGGTGGAGTGGTCTGGACCTCCTCTGGTGGAGTGGTCTGGACCTCCTCTGGTGGAGTGGTCTGGACCTCCTCTGGTGGAGTGGTCTGGACCTCCTCTGGTGGAGTGGTCTGGACCTCCTCTGGTGGAGTGGTCTGGACCTCCTCTGGTGGAGTGGTCTGGACCTCCTCTGGTGGAGTGGTCTGGACCTCCTCTGGTGGAGTGGTCTGGACCTCCTCTGGTGGAGTGGTCTGGACCTCCTCTGGTGGAGTGGTCTGGACCTCCTCTGGTGGAGTGGTCTGGACCTCCTCTGGTGGAGTGGTCTGGACCTCCTCTGGTGGAGTGGTCTGGACCTCCTCTGATGGAGTGGTCTGGACCTCCTCTGGTGGAGTGGTCTGGACCTCCTCTGATGGAGTGGTCTGGACCTCCTCTGGTGGAGTGGTCTGGACCTCCTCTGGTGGAGTGGTCTGGACCTCCTCTGGTGGAGTGGTCTGGACCTCCTCTGATGGAGTGGTCTGGACCTCCTCTGGTGGAGTGGTCTGGACCTCCTCTGGTGGAGTGGTCTGGACCTCCTCTGGTGGAGTGGTCTGGACCTCCTCTGGTGGAGTGGTCTGGACCTCCTCTGATGGAGTGGTCTGGACCTCCTCTGGTGGAGTGGTCTGGACCTCCTCTGGTGGAGTGGTCTGGACCTCCTCTGGTGGAGTGGTCTGGACCTCCTCTGGTGGAGTGGTCTGGACCTCCTCTGGTGGAGTGGTCTGGACCTCCTCTGGTGGAGTGGTCTGGACCTCCTCTGGTGGAGTGGTCTGGACCTCCTCTGGTGGAGTGGTCTGGACCTCCTCTGGTGGAGTGGTCTGGACCTCCTCTGGTGGAGTGGTCTGGACCTCCTCTGGTGGAGTGGTCTGGACCTCCTCTGGTGGAGTGGTCTGGACCTCCTCTGATGGAGTGGTCTGGACCTCCTCTGGTGGAGTGGTCTGGACCTCCTCTGATGGAGTCGTCTCCTCTGATGGAGTGGTCTGGACCTCCTCTGATGGAGTCGTCTCCTCTGATGGAGTGGTCTGGACCTCCTCTGATGGAGTGGTCTGGACCTCCTCTGATGGAGTGGTCTGGACCTCCTCTGGAGGAGTGGTCTGGACCTCCTCTGGTGGAGTGGTCTGGACCTCCTCCTGCAGGGCATCCGTTTCGTGTGGAACTCTGCAAAAGGCTTCTCCTCTCTGAGTGAGAACTTGTGGAAGTGGGTTCCTGAGATGTGTTGTGGTCTGGACCTCCTCTGATGGAGTGGTCTGGACCTCCTCTGATGGAGTGGTCTGGACCTCCTCTGGTGGAGTGGTCTGGACCTCCTCTGATGGAGTGGTCTGGACCTCCTCTGGTGGAGTGGTCTGGACCTCCTCTGATGGAGTGGTCTGGACCTCCTCTGATGGAGTGGTCTGGACCTCCTCTGGTGGAGTGGTCTGGACCTCCTCTGATGGAGTGGTCTGGACCTCCTCTGATGGAGTGGTCTGGACCTCCTCTGGTGGAGTGGTCTGGACCTCCTCTGGTGGAGTGGTCTGGACCTCCTCTGGTGGAGTGGTCTGGACCTCCTCTGGTGGAGTGGTCTGGACCTCCTCTGGTGGAGTGGTCTGGACCTCCTCTGATGGAGTGGTCTGGACCTCCTCTGATGGAGTGGTCTGGACCTCCTCTGGTGGAGTGGTCTGGACCTCCTCTGGTGGAGTGGTCTGGACCTCCTCTGGTGGAGTGGTCTGGACCTCCTCTGGTGGAGTGGTCTGGACCTCCTCTGGTGGAGTGGTCTGGACCTCCTCTGATGGAGTGGTCTGGACCTCCTCTGGTGGAGTGGTCTGGACCTCCTCTGGTGGAGTGGTCTGGACCTCCTCTGATGGAGTGGTCTGGACCTCCTCTGATGGAGTGGTCTGGACCTCCTCTGGTGGAGTGGTCTGGACCTCCTCTGGTGGAGTGGTCTGGACCTCCTCTGGTGGAGTGGTCTGGACCTCCTCTGATGGAGTGGTCTGGACCTCCTCTGGTGGAGTGGTCTGGACCTCCTCTGGTGGAGTGGTCTGGACCTCCTCTGGTGGAGTGGTCTGGACCTCCTCTGGTGGAGTGGTCTGGACCTCCTCTGATGGAGTGGTCTGGACCTCCTCTGGTGGAGTGGTCTGGACCTCCTCTGATGGAGTGGTCTGGACCTCCTCTGATGGAGTGGTCTGGACCTCCTCTGGAGTGGTCTGGACCTCCTCTGATGGAGTGGTCTGGACCTCCTCTGGTGGAGTGGTCTGGACCTCCTCTGGTGGAGTGGTCTGGACCTCCTCTGGTGGAGTGGTCTGGACCTCCTCTGGTGGAGTGGTCTGGACCTCCTCTGGTGGAGTGGTCTGGACCTCCTCTGGTGGAGTGGTCTGGACCTCCTCTGGTGGAGTGGTCTGGACCTCCTCTGATGGAGTGGTCTGGACCTCCTCTGGTGGAGTGGTCTGGACCTCCTCTGGTGGAGTGGTCTGGACCTCCTCTGGTGGAGTGGTCTGGACCTCCTCTGGTGGAGTGGTCTGGACCTCCTCTGGTGGAGTGGTCTGGACCTCCTCTGGTGGAGTGGTCTGGACCTCCTCTGGTGGAGTGGTCTGGACCTCCTCTGGTGGAGTGGTCTGGACCTCCTCTGGTGGAGTGGTCTGGACCTCCTCTGGTGGAGTGGTCTGGACCTCCTCTGGTGGAGTGGTCTGGACCTCCTCTGGTGGAGTGGTCTGGACCTCCTCTGGTGGAGTGGTCTGGACCTCCTCTGGTGGAGTGGTCTGGACCTCCTCTGGTGGAGTGGTCTGGACCTCCTCTGATGGAGTGGTCTGGACCTCCTCTGGTGGAGTGGTCTGGACCTCCTCTGGTGGAGTGGTCTGGACCTCCTCTGGTGGAGTGGTCTGGACCTCCTCTGATGGAGTGGTCTGGACCTCCTCTGGTGGAGTGGTCTGGACCTCCTCTGGTGGAGTGGTCTGGACCTCCTCTGGTGGAGTGGTCTGGACCTCCTCTGGTGGAGTGGTCTGGACCTCCTCTGATGGAGTGGTCTGGACCTCCTCTGGTGGAGTGGTCTGGACCTCCTCTGATGGAGTGGTCTGGACCTCCTCTGATGGAGTGGTCTGGACCTCCTCTGGTGGAGTGGTCTGGACCTCCTCTGGTGGAGTGGTCTGGACCTCCTCTGGTGGAGTGGTCTGGACCTCCTCTGGTGGAGTGGTCTGGACCTCCTCTGGTGGAGTGGTCTGGACCTCCTCTGGTGGAGTGGTCTGGACCTCCTCTGGTGGAGTGGTCTGGACCTCCTCTGGTGGAGTGGTCTGGACCTCCTCTGGTGGAGTGGTCTGGACCTCCTCTGATGGAGTGGTCTGGACCTCCTCTGATGGAGTGGTCTGGACCTCCTCTGGTGGAGTGGTCTGGACCTCCTCTGGTGGAGTGGTCTGGACCTCCTCTGGTGGAGTGGTCTGGACCTCCTCTGGTGGAGTGGTCTGGACCTCCTCTGATGGAGTGGTCTGGACCTCCTCTGGTGGAGTGGTCTGGACCTCCTCTGGTGGAGTGGTCTGGACCTCCTCTGATGGAGTGGTCTGGACCTCCTCTGGTGGAGTGGTCTGGACCTCCTCTGGTGGAGTGGTCTGGACCTCCTCTGGTGGAGTGGTCTGGACCTCCTCTGGTGGAGTGGTCTGGACCTCCTCTGGTGGAGTGGTCTGGACCTCCTCTGGTGGAGTGGTCTGGACCTCCTCTGGTGGAGTGGTCTGGACCTCCTCTGATGGAGTGGTCTGGACCTCCTCTGATGGAGTGGTCTGGACCTCCTCTGGTGGAGTGGTCTGGACCTCCTCTGGTGGAGTGGTCTGGACCTCCTCTGATGGAGTGGTCTGGACCTCCTCTGGTGGAGTGGTCTGGACCTCCTCTGATGGAGTGGTCTGGACCTCCTCTGGTGGAGTGGTCTGGACCTCCTCTGATGGAGTGGTCTGGACCTCCTCTGATGGAGTGGTCTGGACCTCCTCTGATGGAGTGGTCTGGACCTCCTCTGATGGAGTGGTCTGGACCTCCTCTGGTGGAGTGGTCTGGACCTCCTCTGGTGGAGTGGTCTGGACCTCCTCTGGTGGAGTGGTCTGGACCTCCTCTGATGGAGTGGTCTGGACCTCCTCTGGTGGAGTGGTCTGGACCTCCTCTGATGGAGTGGTCTGGACCTCCTCTGGTGGAGTGGTCTGGACCTCCTCTGGTGGAGTGGTCTGGACCTCCTCTGGTGGAGTGGTCTGGACCTCCTCTGGTGGAGTGGTCTGGACCTCCTCTGATGGAGTGGTCTGGACCTCCTCTGGTGGAGTGGTCTGGACCTCCTCTGATGGAGTGGTCTGGACCTCCTCTGGTGGAGTGGTCTGGACCTCCTCTGATGGAGTGGTCTCCTCTGATGGAGTGGTCTGGACCTCCTCTGATGGAGTGGTCTGGACCTCCTCTGGTGGAGTGGTCTGGACCTCCTCTGATGGAGTGGTCTGGACCTCCTCTGATGGAGTGGTCTGGACCTCCTCTGATGGAGTGGTCTGGACCTCCTCTGGTGGAGTGGTCTGGACCTCCTCTGGTGGAGTGGTCTGGACCTCCTCTGATGGAGTGGTCTGGACCTCCTCTGATGGAGTGGTCTGGACCTCCTCTGGTGGAGTGGTCTGGACCTCCTCTGATGGAGTGGTCTGGACCTCCTCTGGTGGAGTGGTCTG
This sequence comes from Garcialebias charrua, assembly GCA_038048925.1. NCBI lineage: Eukaryota > Metazoa > Chordata > Actinopteri > Cyprinodontiformes > Rivulidae > Garcialebias > Garcialebias charrua. Next base: position 35,224 of record JBBPBX010017279.1, on the reverse strand, counting down.
GACCTCCTCTGATGGAGTGGTCTGGACCTCCTCTGGTGGAGTGGTCTGGACCTCCTCTGGTGGAGTGGTCTGGACCTCCTCTGGTGGAGTGGTCTGGACCTCCTCTGGTGGAGTGGTCTGGACCTCCTCTGATGGAGTGGTCTGGACCTCCTCTGGTGGAGTGGTCTGGACCTCCTCTGGTGGAGTGGTCTGGACCTCCTCTGATGGAGTGGTCTGGACCTCCTCTGGTGGAGTGGTCTGGACCTCCTCTGATGGAGTGGTCTGGACCTCCTCTGGTGGAGTGGTCTGGACCTCCTCTGGTGGAGTGGTCTGGACCTCCTCTGGTGGAGTGGTCTGGACCTCCTCTGATGGAGTGGTCTGGACCTCCTCTGATGGAGTGGTCTGGACCTCCTCTGGTGGAGTGGTCTGGACCTCCTCTGATGGAGTGGTCTGGACCTCCTCTGTGGACTGGACCTCCTCTGATGGAGTGGTCTGGACCTCCTCTGGTGGAGTGGTCTGGACCTCCTCTGATGGAGTGGTCTGGACCTCCTCTGGTGGAGTGGTCTGGACCTCCTCTGGTGGAGTGGTCTGGACCTCCTCTGGTGGAGTGGTCTGGACCTCCTCTGGTGGAGTGGTCTGGACCTCCTCTGGTGGAGTGGTCTGGACCTCCTCTGGTGGAGTGGTCTGGACCTCCTCTGATGGAGTGGTCTGGACCTCCTCTGGTGGAGTGGTCTGGACCTCCTCTGGTGGAGTGGTCTGGACCTCCTCTGGAGGAGTGGTCTGGACCTCCTCTGGTGGAGTGGTCTGGACCTCCTCTGATGGAGTGGTCTGGACCTCCTCTGGTGGAGTGGTCTGGACCTCCTCTGATGGAGTCGTCTCCTCTGATGGAGTGGTCTGGACCTCCTCTGGTGGAGTGGTCTGGACCTCCTCTGATGGAGTCGTCTCCTCTGATGGAGTGGTCTGGACCTCCTCTGATGGAGTGGTCTGGACCTCCTCTGGTGGAGTGGTCTGGACCTCCTCTGATGGAGTGGTCTGGACCTCCTCTGATGGAGTGGTCTGGACCTCCTCTGGTGGAGTGGTCTGGACCTCCTCTGTGGAGTGGTCTGGACCTCCTCTGGTGGAGTGGTCTGGACCTCCTCTGGTGGAGTGGTCTGGACCTCCTCTGGTGGAGTGGTCTGGACCTCCTCTGGTGGAGTGGTCTGGACCTCCTCTGATGGAGTGGTCTGGACCTCCTCTGATGGAGTGGTCTGGACCTCCTCTGATGGAGTGGTCTGGACCTCCTCTGGTGGAGTGGTCTGGACCTCCTCTGGTGGAGTGGTCTGGACCTCCTCTGGTGGAGTGGTCTGGACCTCCTCTGATGGAGTGGTCTGGACCTCCTCTGGTGGAGTGGTCTGGACCTCCTCTGGTGGAGTGGTCTGGACCTCCTCTGATGGAGTGGTCTGGACCTCCTCTGGTGGAGTGGTCTGGACCTCCTCTGATGGAGTGGTCTGGACCTCCTCTGGTGGAGTGGTCTGGACCTCCTCTGATGGAGTCGTCTCCTCTGATGGAGTGGTCTGGACCTCCTCTGACTCCTCTGTGGAGTGGTCTGGACCTCCTCTGGTGGAGTGGTCTGGACCTCCTCTGGTGGAGTGGTCTGGACCTCCTCTGATGGAGTGGTCTGGACCTCCTCTGATGGAGTGGTCTGGACCTCCTCTGGTGGAGTGGTCTGGACCTCCTCTGTGGAGTGGTCTGGACCTCCTCTGGTGGAGTGGTCTGGACCTCCTCTGGTGGAGTGGTCTGGACCTCCTCTGATGGAGTGGTCTGGACCTCCTCTGATGGAGTGGTCTGGACCTCCTCTGGTGGAGTGGTCTGGACCTCCTCTGATGGAGTGGTCTGGACCTCCTCTGGTGGAGTGGTCTGGACCTCCTCTGATGGAGTCGTCTCCTCTGATGGAGTGGTCTGGACCTCCTCTGATGGAGTCGTCTCCTCTGATGGAGTGGTCTGGACCTCCTCTGGTGGAGTGGTCTGGACCTCCTCTGATGGAGTGGTCTGGACCTCCTCTGGTGGAGTGGTCTGGACCTCCTCTGGTGGAGTGGTCTGGACCTCCTCTGGTGGAGTGGTCTGGACCTCCTCTGGTGGAGTGGTCTGGACCTCCTCTGATGGAGTGGTCTGGACCTCCTCTGGTGGAGTGGTCTGGACCTCCTCTGATGGAGTGGTCTGGACCTCCTCTGATGGAGTGGTCTGGACCTCCTCTGATGGAGTGGTCTGGACCTCCTCTGGTGGAGTGGTCTGGACCTCCTCTGATGGAGTGGTCTGGACCTCCTCTGGTGGAGTGGTCTGGACCTCCTCTGGTGGAGTGGTCTGGACCTCCTCTGGTGGAGTGGTCTGGACCTCCTCTGGTGGAGTGGTCTGGACCTCCTCTGATGGAGTGGTCTGGACCTCCTCTGGTGGAGTGGTCTGGACCTCCTCTGATGGAGTGGTCTGGACCTCCTCTGATGGAGTGGTCTGGACCTCCTCTGATGGAGTGGTCTGGACCTCCTCTGATGGAGTGGTCTGGACCTCCTCTGATGGAGTGGTCTGGACCTCCTCTGGAGGAGTGGTCTGGACCTCCTCTGGTGGAGTGGTCTGGACCTCCTCCTGCAGGGCATCCGTTTCGTGTGGAACTCTGCAAAAGGCTTCTCCTCTCTGAGTGAGAACTTGTGGAAGTGGGTTCCTGAGATGTGTTGTGGTCTGGACCTCCTCTGATGGAGTGGTCTGGACCTCCTCTGATGGAGTGGTCTGGACCTCCTCTGGAGTGGTCTGGACCTCCTCTGATGGAGTGGTCTGGACCTCCTCTGGTGGAGTGGTCTGGACCTCCTCTGATGGAGTGGTCTGGACCTCCTCTGATGGAGTGGTCTGGACCTCCTCTGGTGGAGTGGTCTGGACCTCCTCTGATGGAGTGGTCTGGACCTCCTCTGGTGGAGTGGTCTGGACCTCCTCTGGTGGAGTGGTCTGGACCTCCTCTGATGGAGTGGTCTGGACCTCCTCTGATGGAGTGGTCTGGACCTCCTCTGGTGGAGTGGTCTGGACCTCCTCTGGTGGAGTGGTCTGGACCTCCTCTGGTGGAGTGGTCTGGACCTCCTCTGATGGAGTGGTCTGGACCTCCTCTGATGGAGTGGTCTGGACCTCCTCTGGTGGAGTGGTCTGGACCTCCTCTGGTGGAGTGGTCTGGACCTCCTCTGGTGGAGTGGTCTGGACCTCCTCTGATGGAGTGGTCTGGACCTCCTCTGGTGGAGTGGTCTGGACCTCCTCTGGTGGAGTGGTCTGGACCTCCTCTGGTGGAGTGGTCTGGACCTCCTCTGATGGAGTGGTCTGGACCTCCTCTGATGGAGTGGTCTGGACCTCCTCTGATGGAGTGGTCTGGACCTCCTCTGGTGGAGTGGTCTGGACCTCCTCTGGTGGAGTGGTCTGGACCTCCTCTGGTGGAGTGGTCTGGACCTCCTCTGGTGGAGTGGTCTGGACCTCCTCTGATGGAGTGGTCTGGACCTCCTCTGATGGAGTGGTCTGGACCTCCTCTGGTGGAGTGGTCTGGACCTCCTCTGATGGAGTGGTCTGGACCTCCTCTGGTGGAGTGGTCTGGACCTCCTCTGATGGAGTGGTCTGGACCTCCTCTGGTGGAGTGGTCTGGACCTCCTCTGGTGGAGTGGTCTGGACCTCCTCTGATGGAGTGGTCTGGACCTCCTCTGGTGGAGTGGTCTGGACCTCCTCTGATGGAGTGGTCTGGACCTCCTCTGATGGAGTGGTCTGGACCTCCTCTGATGGAGTGGTCTGGACCTCCTCTGATGGAGTGGTCTGGACCTCCTCTGATGGAGTGGTCTGGACCTCCTCTGATGGAGTGGTCTGGACCTCCTCTGATGGAGTGGTCTGGACCTCCTCTGGTGGAGTGGTCTGGACCTCCTCTGGTGGAGTGGTCTGGACCTCCTCTGATGGAGTGGTCTGGACCTCCTCTGGTGGAGTGGTCTGGACCTCCTCTGATGGAGTGGTCTGGACCTCCTCTGGTGGAGTGGTCTGGACCTCCTCTGGTGGAGTGGTCTGGACCTCCTCTGGTGGAGTGGTCTGGACCTCCTCTGGTGGAGTGGTCTGGACCTCCTCTGGTGGAGTGGTCTGGACCTCCTCTGGTGGAGTGGTCTGGACCTCCTCTGGTGGAGTGGTCTGGACCTCCTCTGGTGGAGTGGTCTGGACCTCCTCTGGTGGAGTGGTCTGGACCTCCTCTGATGGAGTGGTCTGGACCTCCTCTGGTGGAGTGGTCTGGACCTCCTCTGATGGAGTGGTCTGGACCTCCTCTGGTGGAGTGGTCTGGACCTCCTCTGGTGGAGTGGTCTGGACCTCCTCTGGTGGAGTGGTCTGGACCTCCTCTGGTGGAGTGGTCTGGACCTCCTCTGATGGAGTGGTCTGGACCTCCTCTGGTGGAGTGGTCTGGACCTCCTCTGATGGAGTGGTCTGGACCTCCTCTGGTGGAGTGGTCTGGACCTCCTCTGGTGGAGTGGTCTGGACCTCCTCTGGTGGAGTGGTCTGGACCTCCTCTGGTGGAGTGGTCTGGACCTCCTCTGGTGGAGTGGTCTGGACCTCCTCTGGTGGAGTGGTCTGGACCTCCTCTGGTGGAGTGGTCTGGACCTCCTCTGGTGGAGTGGTCTGGACCTCCTCTGATGGAGTGGTCTGGACCTCCTCTGGTGGAGTGGTCTGGACCTCCTCTGATGGAGTGGTCTGGACCTCCTCTGGTGGAGTGGTCTGGACCTCCTCTGGTGGAGTGGTCTGGACCTCCTCTGGTGGAGTGGTCTGGACCTCCTCTGGTGGAGTGGTCTGGACCTCCTCTGGTGGAGTGGTCTGGACCTCCTCTGGTGGAGTGGTCTGGACCTCCTCTGATGGAGTGGTCTGGACCTCCTCTGGTGGAGTGGTCTGGACCTCCTCTGGTGGAGTGGTCTGGACCTCCTCTGGTGGAGTGGTCTGGACCTCCTCTGATGGAGTGGTCTGGACCTCCTCTGGTGGAGTGGTCTGGACCTCCTCTGATGGAGTGGTCTGGACCTCCTCTGGTGGAGTGGTCTGGACCTCCTCTGGTGGAGTGGTCTGGACCTCCTCTGGTGGAGTGGTCTGGACCTCCTCTGGTGGAGTGGTCTGGACCTCCTCTGGTGGAGTGGTCTGGACCTCCTCTGGTGGAGTGGTCTGGACCTCCTCTGGTGGAGTGGTCTGGACCTCCTCTGGAGGAGTGGTCTGGACCTCCTCTGGTGGAGTGGTCTGGACCTCCTCTGATGGAGTGGTCTGGACCTCCTCTGGTGGAGTGGTCTGGACCTCCTCTGATGGAGTCGTCTCCTCTGATGGAGTGGTCTGGACCTCCTCTGATGGAGTCGTCTCCTCTGATGGAGTGGTCTGGACCTCCTCTGGTGGAGTGGTCTGGACCTCCTCTGGTGGAGTGGTCTGGACCTCCTCTGGTGGAGTGGTCTGGACCTCCTCTGATGGAGTGGTCTGGACCTCCTCTGGTGGAGTGGTCTGGACCTCCTCTGATGGAGTGGTCTGGACCTCCTCTGGTGGAGTGGTCTGGACCTCCTCTGGTGGAGTGGTCTGGACCTCCTCTGGTGGAGTGGTCTCCTCTGATGGAGTGGTCTGGACCTCCTCTGATGGAGTGGTCTGGACCTCCTCTGGTGGAGTGGTCTGGACCTCCTCTGGTGGAGTGGTCTGGACCTCCTCTGATGGAGTGGTCTGGACCTCCTCTGGTGGAGTGGTCTGGACCTCCTCTGGTGGAGTGGTCTGGACCTCCTCTGGTGGAGTGGTCTGGACCTCCTCTGGTGGAGTGGTCTGGACCTCCTCTGGTGGAGTGGTCTGGACCTCCTCTGGTGGAGTGGTCTGGACCTCCTCTGGTGGAGTGGTCTGGACCTCCTCTGGTGGAGTGGTCTGGACCTCCTCTGATGGAGTGGTCTGGACCTCCTCTGGTGGAGTGGTCTGGACCTCCTCTGATGGAGTCGTCTCCTCTGATGGAGTGGTCTGGACCTCCTCTGATGGAGTCGTCTCCTCTGATGGAGTGGTCTGGACCTCCTCTGGTGGAGTGGTCTGGACCTCCTCTGGTGGAGTGGTCTGGACCTCCTCTGGTGGAGTGGTCTGGACCTCCTCTGATGGAGTGGTCTGGACCTCCTCTGGTGGAGTGGTCTGGACCTCCTCTGATGGAGTGGTCTGGACCTCCTCTGGTGGAGTGGTCTGGACCTCCTCTGGTGGAGTGGTCTGGACCTCCTCTGGTGGAGTGGTCTGGACCTCCTCTGGTGGAGTGGTCTGGACCTCCTCTGATGGAGTGGTCTGGACCTCCTCTGGTGGAGTGGTCTGGACCTCCTCTGATGGAGTGGTCTGGACCTCCTCTGGTGGAGTGGTCTGGACCTCCTCTGTCTCCTCTGATGGAGTGGTCTGGACCTCCTCTGATGGAGTGGTCTGGACCTCCTCTGGTGGAGTGGTCTGGACCTCCTCTGATGGAGTCGTCTCCTCTGATGGAGTGGTCTGGACCTCCTCTGATGGAGTGGTCTGGACCTCCTCTGATGGAGTGGTCTGGACCTCCTCTGGTGGAGTGGTCTGGACCTCCTCTGATGGAGTGGTCTGGACCTCCTCTGATGGAGTGGTCTGGACCTCCTCTGGTGGAGTGGTCTGGACCTCCTCTGATGGAGTGGTCTGGACCTCCTCTGATGGAGTGGTCTGGACCTCCTCTGATGGAGTGGTCTGGACCTCCTCTGGTGGAGTGGTCTGGACCTCCTCTGGTGGAGTGGTCTGGACCTCCTCTGATGGAGTGGTCTGGACCTCCTCTGGTGGAGTGGTCTGGACCTCCTCTGATGGAGTGGTCTGGACCTCCTCTGATGGAGTGGTCTGGACCTCCTCTGGTGGAGTGGTCTGGACCTCCTCTGATGGAGTGGTCTGGACCTCCTCTGGTGGAGTGGTCTGGACCTCCTCTGATGGAGTGGTCTGGACCTCCTCTGGTGGAGTGGTCTGGACCTCCTCTGGTGGAGTGGTCTGGACCTCCTCTGGTGGAGTGGTCTGGACCTCCTCTGGTGGAGTGGTCTGGACCTCCTCTGATGGAGTGGTCTGGACCTCCTCTGGTGGAGTGGTCTGGACCTCCTCTGGTGGAGTGGTCTGGACCTCCTCTGGTGGAGTGGTCTGGACCTCCTCTGGTGGAGTGGTCTGGACCTCCTCTGGTGGAGTGGTCTGGACCTCCTCTGGTGGAGTGGTCTGGACCTCCTCTGGTGGAGTGGTCTGGACCTCCTCTGGTGGAGTGGTCTGGACCTCCTCTGGTGGAGTGGTCTGGACCTCCTCTGATGGAGTGGTCTGGACCTCCTCTGGTGGAGTGGTCTGGACCTCCTCTGATGGAGTGGTCTCCTCTGGTGGAGTGGTCTGGACCTCCTCTGACTCCTCTGATGGAGTGGTCTGGACCTCCTCTGGTGGAGTGGTCTGGACCTCCTCTGGTGGAGTGGTCTGGACCTCCTCTGGTGGAGTGGTCTGGACCTCCTCTGTGGAGTGGTCTGGACCTCCTCTGGTGGAGTGGTCTGGACCTCCTCTGGTGGAGTGGTCTGGACCTCCTCTGGTGGAGTGGTCTGGACCTCCTCTGGTGGAGTGGTCTGGACCTCCTCTGGTGGAGTGGTCTGGACCTCCTCTGATGGAGTGGTCTGGACCTCCTCTGGTGGAGTGGTCTGGACCTCCTCTGATGGAGTGGTCTCCTCTGGTGGAGTGGTCTGGACCTCCTCTGGTGGAGTGGTCTCCTCTGGTGGAGTGGTCTGGACCTCCTCTGGTGGAGTGGTCTGGACCTCCTCTGGTGGAGTGGTCTGGACCTCCTCTGGTGGAGTGGTCTGGACCTCCTCTGGTGGAGTGGTCTGGACCTCCTCTGGTGGAGTGGTCTGGACCTCCTCTGGTGGAGTGGTCTGGACCTCCTCTGGTGGAGTGGTCTGGACCTCCTCTGGTGGAGTGGTCTGGACCTCCTCTGGTGGAGTGGTCTGGACCTCCTCTGATGGAGTGGTCTGGACCTCCTCTGGTGGAGTGGTCTGGACCTCCTCTGATGGAGTGGTCTGGACCTCCTCTGGTGGAGTGGTCTGGACCTCCTCTGGTGGAGTGGTCTGGACCTCCTCTGGTGGAGTGGTCTGGACCTCCTCTGGTGGAGTGGTCTGGACCTCCTCTGATGGAGTGGTCTGGACCTCCTCTGGTGGAGTGGTCTGGACCTCCTCTGGTGGAGTGGTCTGGACCTCCTCTGGTGGAGTGGTCTGGACCTCCTCTGGTGGAGTGGTCTGGACCTCCTCTGGTGGAGTGGTCTGGACCTCCTCTGGTGGAGTGGTCTGGACCTCCTCTGGTGGAGTGGTCTGGACCTCCTCTGGTGGAGTGGTCTGGACCTCCTCTGATGGAGTGGTCTGGACCTCCTCTGGTGGAGTGGTCTGGACCTCCTCTGGTGGAGTGGTCTGGACCTCCTCTGGTGGAGTGGTCTGGACCTCCTCTGATGGAGTGGTCTGGACCTCCTCTGGTGGAGTGGTCTGGACCTCCTCTGATGGAGTGGTCTGGACCTCCTCTGATGGAGTGGTCTGGACCTCCTCTGGTGGAGTGGTCTGGACCTCCTCTGGTGGAGTGGTCTGGACCTCCTCTGGTGGAGTGGTCTGGACCTCCTCTGGTGGAGTGGTCTGGACCTCCTCTGGTGGAGTGGTCTGGACCTCCTCTGGTGGAGTGGTCTGGACCTCCTCTGGTGGAGTGGTCTGGACCTCCTCTGGTGGAGTGGTCTGGACCTCCTCTGATGGAGTGGTCTGGACCTCCTCTGGTGGAGTGGTCTGGACCTCCTCTGGTGGAGTGGTCTGGACCTCCTCTGATGGAGTGGTCTGGACCTCCTCTGGTGGAGTGGTCTGGACCTCCTCTGGTGGAGTGGTCTGGACCTCCTCTGGTGGAGTGGTCTGGACCTCCTCTGGTGGAGTGGTCTGGACCTCCTCTGGTGGAGTGGTCTGGACCTCCTCTGGTGGAGTGGTCTGGACCTCCTCTGGTGGAGTGGTCTGGACCTCCTCTGGTGGAGTGGTCTGGACCTCCTCTGGTGGAGTGGTCTGGACCTCCTCTGGTGGAGTGGTCTGGACCTCCTCTGGTGGAGTGGTCTGGACCTCCTCTGGTGGAGTGGTCTGGACCTCCTCTGGTGGAGTGGTCTGGACCTCCTCTGATGGAGTGGTCTGGACCTCCTCTGGTGGAGTGGTCTGGACCTCCTCTGGTGGAGTGGTCTGGACCTCCTCTGATGGAGTGGTCTGGACCTCCTCTGGTGGAGTGGTCTGGACCTCCTCTGGTGGAGTGGTCTGGACCTCCTCTGATGGAGTGGTCTGGACCTCCTCTGATGGAGTGGTCTGGACCTCCTCTGGTGGAGTGGTCTGGACCTCCTCTGGTGGAGTGGTCTGGACCTCCTCTGATGGAGTGGTCTGGACCTCCTCTGGTGGAGTGGTCTGGACCTCCTCTGGTGGAGTGGTCTGGACCTCCTCTGATGGAGTGGTCTGGACCTCCTCTGGTGGAGTGGTCTGGACCTCCTCTGGTGGAGTGGTCTGGACCTCCTCTGATGGAGTGGTCTGGACCTCCTCTGGTGGAGTGGTCTGGACCTCCTCTGATGGAGTGGTCTGGACCTCCTCTGGTGGAGTGGTCTGGACCTCCTCTGGTGGAGTGGTCTGGACCTCCTCTGGTGGAGTGGTCTGGACCTCCTCTGGTGGAGTGGTCTGGACCTCCTCTGATGGAGTGGTCTGGACCTCCTCTGGTGGAGTGGTCTGGACCTCCTCTGATGGAGTGGTCTGGACCTCCTCTGATGGAGTGGTCTGGACCTCCTCTGGTGGAGTGGTCTGGACCTCCTCTGGTGGAGTGGTCTGGACCTCCTCTGGTGGAGTGGTCTGGACCTCCTCTGGTGGAGTGGTCTGGACCTCCTCTGATGGAGTGGTCTGGACCTCCTCTGATGGAGTGGTCTGGACCTCCTCTGGTGGAGTGGTCTGGACCTCCTCTGGTGGAGTGGTCTGGACCTCCTCTGGTGGAGTGGTCTGGACCTCCTCTGATGGAGTGGTCTGGACCTCCTCTGGTGGAGTGGTCTGGACCTCCTCTGGTGGAGTGGTCTGGACCTCCTCTGGATGGAGTGGTCTGGACCTCCTCTGGTGGAGTGGTCTGGACCTCCTCTGATGGAGTGGTCTGGACCTCCTCTGGTGGAGTGGTCTGGACCTCCTCTGATGGAGTCGTCTCCTCTGATGGAGTGGTCTGGACCTCCTCTGATGGAGTCGTCTCCTCTGATGGAGTGGTCTGGACCTCCTCTGGTGGAGTGGTCTGGACCTCCTCTGGTGGAGTGGTCTGGACCTCCTCTGGTGGAGTGGTCTGGACCTCCTCTGATGGAGTGGTCTGGACCTCCTCTGGTGGAGTGGTCTGGACCTCCTCTGATGGAGTGGTCTGGACCTCCTCTGGTGGAGTGGTCTGGACCTCCTCTGGTGGAGTGGTCTGGACCTCCTCTGGAGGAGTGGTCTGGACCTCCTCTGGTGGAGTGGTCTGGACCTCCTCTGATGGAGTGGTCTGGACCTCCTCTGGTGGAGTGGTCTGGACCTCCTCTTCCTCTGATGGAGTGGTCTGGCCTCCTCTGATGGAGTGGTCTGGACCTCCTCTGATGGAGTGGTCTGGACCTCCTCTGGTGGAGTGGTCTGGACCTCCTCTGATGGAGTCGTCTCCTCTGATGGAGTGGTCTGGACCTCCTCTGATGGAGTGGTCTGGACCTCCTCTGGTGGAGTGGTCTGGACCTCCTCTGATGGAGTGGTCTGGACCTCCTCTGATGGAGTGGTCTGGACCTCCTCTGATGGAGTGGTCTGGACCTCCTCTGGTGGAGTGGTCTGGACCTCCTCTGATGGAGTGGTCTGGACCTCCTCTGGTGGAGTGGTCTGGACCTCCTCTGGTGGAGTGGTCTGGACCTCCTCTGGTGGAGTGGTCTGGACCTCCTCTGATGGAGTGGTCTGGACCTCCTCTGGTGGAGTGGTCTGGACCTCCTCTGGTGGAGTGGTCTGGACCTCCTCTGGTGGAGTGGTCTGGACCTCCTCTGGTGGAGTGGTCTGGACCTCCTCTGGTGGAGTGGTCTGGACCTCCTCTGGTGGAGTGGTCTGGACCTCCTCTGGTGGAGTGGTCTGGACCTCCTCTGATGGAGTGGTCTGGACCTCCTCTGGTGGAGTGGTCTGGACCTCCTCTGGTGGAGTGGTCTGGACCTCCTCTGGTGGAGTGGTCTGGACCTCCTCTGATGGAGTGGTCTGGACCTCCTCTGGTGGAGTGGTCTGGACCTCCTCTGGTGGAGTGGTCTGGACCTCCTCTGGTGGAGTGGTCTGGACCTCCTCTGGTGGAGTGGTCTGGACCTCCTCTGGTGGAGTGGTCTGGACCTCCTCTGGTGGAGTGGTCTGGACCTCCTCTGGTGGAGTGGTCTGGACCTCCTCTGGTGGAGTGGTCTGGACCTCCTCTGTGGAGTGGTCTGGACCTCCTCTGGTGGAGTGGTCTGGACCTCCTCTGGTGGAGTGGTCTGGACCTCCTCTGATGGAGTGGTCTGGACCTCCTCTGGTGGAGTGGTCTGGACCTCCTCTGGTGGAGTGGTCTGGACCTCCTCTGGTGGAGTGGTCTGGACCTCCTCTGGTGGAGTGGTCTGGACCTCCTCTGATGGAGTGGTCTGGACCTCCTCTGGTGGAGTGGTCTGGACCTCCTCTGATGGAGTGGTCTCCTCTGATGGAGTGGTCTGGACCTCCTCTGATGGAGTGGTCTGGACCTCCTCTGATGGAGTGGTCTGGACCTCCTCTGTGGAGTGGTCTGGACCTCCTCTGGTGGAGTGGTCTGGACCTCCTCTGGTGGAGTGGTCTGGACCTCCTCTGATGGAGTGGTCTGGACCTCCTCTGGTGGAGTGGTCTGGACCTCCTCTGATGGAGTGGTCTGGACCTCCTCTGGTGGAGTGGTCTGGACCTCCTCTGGTGGAGTGGTCTGGACCTCCTCTGGTGGAGTGGTCTGGACCTCCTCTGGTGGAGTGGTCTGGACCTCCTCTGATGGAGTGGTCTGGACCTCCTCTGGTGGAGTGGTCTGGACCTCCTCTGATGGAGTCGTCTCCTCTGATGGAGTGGTCTGGACCTCCTCTGATGGAGTGGTCTGGACCTCCTCTGATGGAGTGGTCTGGACCTCCTCTGATGGAGTGGTCTGGACCTCCTCTGATGGAGTGGTCTGGACCTCCTCTGGTGGAGTGGTCTGGACCTCCTCTGATGGAGTGGTCTGGACCTCCTCTGATGGAGTGGTCTGGACCTCCTCTGATGGAGTGGTCTGGACCTCCTCTGTGGAGTGGTCTGGACCTCCTCTGATGGAGTGTCTCCTCTGATGGAGTGGTCTGGACCTCCTCTGATGGAGTGGTCTGGACCTCCTCTGGTGGAGTGGTCTGGACCTCCTTGGCTCCTCTGATGGAGTGGTCTGGACCTCCTCTGATGGAGTGGTCTGGACCTCCTCTGGTGGAGTGGTCTGGACCTCCTCTGATGGAGTCGTCTCCTCTGATGGAGTGGTCTGGACCTCCTCTGATGGAGTGGTCTGGACCTCCTCTGGTGGAGTGGTCTGGACCTCCTCTGATGGAGTGGTCTCCTCTGATGGAGTGGTCTGGACCTCCTCTGGTGGAGTGGTCTGGACCTCCTCTGGTGGAGTGGTCTGGACCTCCTCTGGTGGAGTGGTCTGGACCTCCTCTGATGGAGTGGTCTGGACCTCCTCTGATGGAGTGGTCTGGACCTCCTCTGGTGGAGTGGTCTGGACCTCCTCTGATGGAGTGCTCCTCTGATGGAGTGGTCTGGACCTCCTCTGATGGAGTGGTCTGGACCTCCTCTGGTGGAGTGGTCTGGACCTCCTCTGATGGAGTGGTCTGGACCTCCTCTGATGGAGTGGTCTGGACCTCCTCTGGTGGAGTGGTCTGGACCTCCTCTGATGGAGTGGTCTGGACCTCCTCTGGTGGAGTGGTCTGGACCTCCTCTGATGGAGTGGTCTGGACCTCCTCTGGTGGAGTGGTCTGGACCTCCTCTGATGGAGTGGTCTGGACCTCCTCTGATGGAGTGGTCTGGACCTCCTCTGGTGGAGTGGTCTGGACCTCCTCTGATGGAGTGGTCTGGACCTCCTCTGTGGAGTGGTCTGGACCTCCTCTGATGGAGTGGTCTGGACCTCCTCTGGTGGAGTGGTCTGGACCTCCTCTGGTGGAGTGGTCTGGACCTCCTCTGGTGGAGTGGTCTGGACCTCCTCTGGTGGAGTGGTCTGGACCTCCTCTGGTGGAGTGGTCTGGACCTCCTCTGGTGGAGTGGTCTGGACCTCCTCTGTGGAGTGGTCTGGACCTCCTCTGATGGAGTGGTCTGGACCTCCTCTGGTGGAGTGGTCTGGACCTCCTCTGATGGAGTCGTCTCCTCTGATGGAGTGGTCTGGACCTCCTCTGATGGAGTGGTCTGGACCTCCTCTGGTGGAGTGGTCTGGACCTCCTCTGATGGAGTGGTCTGGACCTCCTCTGATGGAGTGGTCTGGACCTCCTCTGGTGGAGTGGTCTGGACCTCCTCTGATGGAGTGGTCTGGACCTCCTCTGGTGGAGTGGTCTGGACCTCCTCTGATGGAGTGGTCTGGACCTCCTCTGGTGGAGTGGTCTGGACCTCCTCTGATGGAGTGGTCTGGACCTCCTCTGATGGAGTGGTCTGGACCTCCTCTGGTGGAGTGGTCTGGACCTCCTCTGGTGGAGTGGTCTGGACCTCCTCTGGTGGAGTGGTCTGGACCTCCTCTGATGGAGTGGTCTGGACCTCCTCTGGTGGAGTGGTCTGGACCTCCTCTGGTGGAGTGGTCTGGACCTCCTCTGGATGGAGTGGTCTGGACCTCCTCTGGTGGAGTGGTCTGGACCTCCTCTGATGGAGTGGTCTGGACCTCCTCTGGTGGAGTGGTCTGGACCTCCTCTGATGGAGTCGTCTCCTCTGATGGAGTGGTCTGGACCTCCTCTGATGGAGTCGTCTCCTCTGATGGAGTGGTCTGGACCTCCTCTGGTGGAGTGGTCTGGACCTCCTCTGGTGGAGTGGTCTGGACCTCCTCTGGTGGAGTGGTCTGGACCTCCTCTGGTGGAGTGGTCTGGACCTCCTCTGGTGGAGTGGTCTGGACCTCCTCTGATGGAGTGGTCTGGACCTCCTCTGGTGGAGTGGTCTGGACCTCCTCTGGTGGAGTGGTCTGGACCTCCTCTGGTGGAGTGGTCTGGACCTCCTCTGATGGAGTGGTCTGGACCTCCTCTGGTGGAGTGGTCTGGACCTCCTCTGATGGAGTGGTCTGGACCTCCTCTGGTGGAGTGGTCTGGACCTCCTCTGGTGGAGTGGTCTGGACCTCCTCTGGTGGAGTGGTCTGGACCTCCTCTGGTGGAGTGGTCTGGACCTCCTCTGATGGAGTGGTCTGGACCTCCTCTGGTGGAGTGGTCTGGACCTCCTCTGGTGGAGTGGTCTGGACCTCCTCTGGTGGAGTGGTCTGGACCTCCTCTGGTGGAGTGGTCTGGACCTCCTCTGATGGAGTGGTCTGGACCTCCTCTGGTGGAGTGGTCTGGACCTCCTCTGATGGAGTCGTCTCCTCTGATGGAGTGGTCTGGACCTCCTCTGATGGAGTGGTCTGGACCTCCTCTGGTGGAGTGGTCTGGACCTCCTCTGGTGGAGTGGTCTGGACCTCCTCTGATGGAGTGGTCTGGACCTCCTCTGATGGAGTGGTCTGGACCTCCTCTGATGGAGTGGTCTGGACCTCCTCTGATGGAGTGGTCTGGACCTCCTCTGATGGAGTGGTCTGGACCTCCTCTGATGGAGTGGTCTGGACCTCCTCTGATGGAGTGGTCTGGACCTCCTCTGATGGAGTGGTCTGGACCTCCTCTGATGGAGTGGTCTGGACCTCCTCTGATGGAGTGGTCTGGACCTCCTCTGATGTAGTGGTCTGGACCTCCTCTGGTGGAGTGGTCTGGACCTCCTCTGATGGAGTGGTCTGGACGCTCCAGATGTAAATCCTCAGTTCCATCAGAAGACAAGGAGGAGTTGAGTTTGTGTGAGAGGAGGAGGTTTGCTTCACACGGCGTCTGGAAAGCCTCAAACAGCTGCTTGCTGTCTTTCATGTGAGGGACCAGACCTCTGTCGTAGACTCCAGGAAGTCTCTTGAGCAGGCCCTGCTCCCTGCAGGCCTCCTCCTCGTGGATCTCCTGCTCCCTGCAGGCCTCCTCGTGGATCTCCTGCTCCCTGCGGGCCTCCTCCTCGTGGATCTCCTGCTCCCTGCGGGCCTCCTCGTGGATCTCCTGCTCCCTGCGGGCCTCCTCCTCGTGGATCTCCTGCTCCCTGCGGGCCTCCTCGTGGATCTCCTGCTCCCTGCGGGCCTCCTCGTGGATCTCCTGCTCCCTGCGGGCCTCCTCGTGGATCTCCTGCTCCCTGCGGGCCTCCTCGTGGATCTCCTGCTCCCTGCGGGCCTCCTCGTGGATCTCCTGCTCCCTGCGGCCTCCTCGTGGATCTCCTGCTCCCTGGGCCTCCTCGTGGATCTCCTGCTCCCTGCGGGCCTCCTCGTGGATCTCCTGCTCCCTGCGGGCCTCCTCGTGGATCTCCTGCTCCCTGCGGGCCTCCTCGTGGATCTCCTGCTCCCTGCGGGCCTCCTCGTGGATCTCCTGCTCCCTGCGGGCCTCCTCGTGGATCTCCTGCTCCCTGCAGGCCTCCTCGTGGATCTCCTGCTCCCTGCGGGCCTCCTCGTGGATCTCCTGCTCCCTGCGCCTCCTCGTGGATCTCCTGCTCCCTGCGGGCCTCCTCGTGGATCTCCTGCTCCCTGCGGGCCTCCTCCTCGTGGATCTCCTGCTCCCTGCGGGCCTCCTCCTCGTGGATCTCCTGCTCCCTGCGGGCCTCCTCCTCGTGGATCTCCTGCTCCCTGCGGGCCTCCTCGTGGATCTCCTGCTCCCTGCGGGCCTCCTCCTCGTGGATCTCCTGCTCCCTGCGGGCCTCCTCGTGGATCTCCTGCTCCCTGCGGGCCTCCTCGTGGATCTCCTGCTCCCTGCGGGCCTCCTCGTGGATCTCCTGCTCCCTGCGGGCCTCCTCGTGGATCTCCTGCTCCCTGCGGGCCTCCTCCTCGTGGATCTCCTGCTCCCTGCGGGCCTCCTCCTCGTGGATCTCCTGCTCCCTGCGGGCCTCCTCCTCGTGGATCTCCTGCTCCCTGCGGGCCTCCTCCTCGTGGATCTCCTGCTCCCTGCGGGCCTCCTCGTGGATCTCCTGCTCCCTGCGGGCCTCCTCCTCGTGGATCTCCTGCTCCCTGCGGGCCTCCTCGTGGATCTCCTGCTCCCTGCGGGCCTCCTCGTGGATCTCCTGCTCCCTGCAGGCCTCCTCGTGGATCTCCTGCTCCCTGCGGGCCTCCTCGTGGATCTCCTGCTCCCTGCGGGCCTCCTCGTGGATCTCCTGCTCCCTGCGGGCCTCCTCGTGGATCTCCTGCTCCCTGCGGGCCTCCTCGTGGATCTCCTGCTCCCTGCGGGCCTCCTCGTGGATCTCCTGCTCCCTGCGGGCCTCCTCGTGGATCTCCTGCTCCCTGCGGGCCTCCTCCTCGTGGATCTCCTGCTCCCTGCGGGCCTCCTCGTGGATCTCCTGCTCCCTGCGGGCCTCCTCCTCGTGGATCTCCTGCTCCCTGCGGGCCTCCTCCTCGTGGATCTCCTGCTCCCTGCGGGCCTCCTCCTCGTGGATCTCCTGCTCCCTGGGGGCCTCCTCGTGGATCTCCTGCTCCCTGCGGGCCTCCTCCTCGTGGATCTCCTGCTCCCTGCGGGCCTCCTCCTCGTGGATCTCCTGCTCCCTGCGGGCCTCCTCGTGGATCTCCTGCTCCCTGCGGGCCTCCTCCTCGTGGATCTCCTGCTCCCTGCGGGCCTCCTCCTCGTGGATCTCCTGCTCCCTGCGGGCCTCCTCCTCGTGGATCTCCTGCTCCCTGCGGGCCTCCTCCTCGTGGATCTCCTGCTCCCTGCGGCCTCCTCGTGGATCTCCTGCTCCCTGCGGGCCTCCTCCTCGTGGATCTCCTGCTCCCTGCGGGCCTCCTCGTGGATCTCCTGCTCCCTGCGGGCCTCCTCCTCGTGGATCTCCTGCTCCCTGCAGGCCTCCTCGTGGATCTCCTGCTCCCTGCGGGCCTCCTCGTGGATCTCCTGCTCCCTGCGGGCCTCCTCCTCGTGGATCTCCTGCTCCCTGCGGGCCTCCTCGTGGATCTCCTGCTCCCTGCGGGCCTCCTCCTCGTGGATCTCCTGCTCCCTGCGGGCCTCCTCCTCGTGGATCTCCTGCTCCCTGCGGGCCTCCTCCTCGTGGATCTCCTGCTCCCTGCGGGCCTCCTCCTCGTGGATCTCCTGCTCCCTGCGGGCCTCCTCGTGGATCTCCTGCTCCCTGCGGCCTCCTCGTGGATCTCCTGCTCCCTGCGGGCCTCCTCCTCGTGGATCTCCTGCTCCCTGCGGGCCTCCTCCTCGTGGATCTCCTGCTCCCTGCGGGCCTCCTCCTCGTGGATCTCCTGCTCCCTGCGGGCCTCCTCCTCGTGGATCTCCTGCTCCCTGCGGGCCTCCTCCTCGTGGATCTCCTGCTCCCTGGGGGCCTCCTCGTGGATCTCCTGCTCCCTGCGGGCCTCCTCCTCGTGGATCTCCTGCTCCCTGCGGGCCTCCTCCTCGTGGATCTCCTGCTCCCTGCGGGCCTCCTCCTCGTGGATCTCCTGCTCCCTGCGGGCCTCCTCCTCGTGGATCTCCTGCTCCCTGGGGGCCTCCTCGTGGATCTCCTGCTCCCTGCGGGCCTCCTCCTCGTGGATCTCCTGCTCCCTGCGGGCCTCCTCCTCGTGGATCTCCTGCTCCCTGCGGGCCTCCTCCTCGTGGATCTCCTGCTCCCTGGGGGCCTCCTCGTGGATCTCCTGCTCCCTGCGGGCCTCCTCCTCGTGGATCTCCTGCTCCCTGCGGGCCTCCTCGTGGATCTCCTGCTCCCTGCGGGCCTCCTCGTGGATCTCCTGCTCCCTGCGGGCCTCCTCGTGGATCTCCTGCTCCCTGCGGGCCTCCTCCTCGTGGATCTCCTGCTCCCTGCGGGCCTCCTCCTCGTGGATCTCCTGCTCCCTGCGGGCCTCCTCGTGGATCTCCTGCTCCCTGCGGGCCTCCTCCTCGTGGATCTCCTGCTCCCTGCGGGCCTCCTCCTCGTGGATCTCCTGCTCCCTGCGGGCCTCCTCGTGGATCTCCTGCTCCCTGCGGGCCTCCTCGTGGATCTCCTGCTCCCTGCGGGCCTCCTCCTCGTGGATCTCCTGCTCCCTGCGGGCCTCCTCCTCGTGGATCTCCTGCTCCCTGCGGGCCTCCTCCTCGTGGATCTCCTGCTCCCTGCGGCCTCCTCGTGGATCTCCTGCTCCCTGCGGGCCTCCTCGTGGATCTCCTGCTCCCTGCGGGCCTCCTCCTCGTGGATCTCCTGCTCCCTGCGGGCCTCCTCCTCGTGGATCTCCTGCTCCCTGCGGGCCTCCTCCTCGTGGATCTCCTGCTCCCTGCGGGCCTCCTCGTGGATCTCCTGCTCCCTGCGGGCCTCCTCGTGGATCTCCTGCTCCCTGCGGGCCTCCTCTCGTGGATCTCCTGCTCCCTGCGGGCCTCCTCGTGGATCTCCTGCTCCCTGCGGGCCTCCTCGTGGATCTCCTGCTCCCTGCGGCCTCCTCGTGGATCTCCTGCTCCCTGCGGGCCTCCTCGTGGATCTCCTGCTCCCTGCGGGCCTCCTCGTGGATCTCCTGCTCCCTGCGGGCCTCCTCGTGGATCTCCTGCTCCCTGGGGGCCTCCTCGTGGATCTCCTGCTCCCTGCGGGCCTCCTCGTGGATCTCCTGCTCCCTGCGGGCCTCCTCGTGGATCTCCTGCTCCCTGCGGGCCTCCTCGTGGATCTCCTGCTCCCTGCGGGCCTCCTCCTCGTGGATCTCCTGCTCCCTGCGGGCCTCCTCGTGGATCTCCTGCTCCCTGCGGGCCTCCTCCTCGTGGATCTCCTGCTCCCTGCGGCCTCCTCGTGGATCTCCTGCTCCCTGCGGGCCTCCTCGTGGATCTCCTGCTCCCTGCGGGCCTCCTCCTCGTGGATCTCCTGCTCCCTGCGGGCCTCCTCGTGGATCTCCTGCTCCCTGCGGGCCTCCTCCTCGTGGATCTCCTGCTCCCTGCGGGCCTCCTCCTCGTGGATCTCCTGCTCCCTGCGGGGCCTCCTCGTGGATCTCCTGCTCCCTGCGGGCCTCCTCCTCGTGGATCTCCTGCTCCCTGCGGGCCTCCTCGTGGATCTCCTGCTCCCTGCGGGCCTCCTCGTGGATCTCCTGCTCCCTGCGGGCCTCCTCCTCGTGGATCTCCTGCTCCCTGCGGGCCTCCTCCTCGTGGATCTCCTGCTCCCTGCGGGCCTCCTCCTCGTGGATCTCCTGCTCCCTGGGGGCCTCCTCGTGGATCTCCTGCTCCCTGCGGGCCTCCTCCTCGTGGATCTCCTGCTCCCTGCGGGCCTCCTCCTCGTGGATCTCCTGCTCCCTGCGGGCCTCCTCGTGGATCTCCTGCTCCCTGCGGGCCTCCTCCTCGTGGATCTCCTGCTCCCTGGGGGCCTCCTCGTGGATCTCCTGCTCCCTGCGGGCCTCCTCCTCGTGGATCTCCTGCTCCCTGCGGGCCTCCTCCTCGTGGATCTCCTGCTCCCTGCGGGCCTCCTCCTCGTGGATCTCCTGCTCCCTGCGGGCCTCCTCGTGGATCTCCTGCTCCCTGCGGCCTCCTCGTGGATCTCCTGCTCCCTGCGGGCCTCCTCCTCGTGGATCTCCTGCTCCCTGCGGGCCTCCTCCTCGTGGATCTCCTGCTCCCTGCGGGCCTCCTCCTCGTGGATCTCCTGCTCCCTGCGGGCCTCCTCCTCGTGGATCTCCTGCTCCCTGCGGGCCTCCTCGTGGATCTCCTGCTCCCTGCGGGCCTCCTCCTCGTGGATCTCCTGCTCCCTGCGGGCCTCCTCGTGGATCTCCTGCTCCCTGCGGGCCTCCTCGTGGATCTCCTGCTCCCTGCGGGCCTCCTCGTGGATCTCCTGCTCCCTGCGGGCCTCCTCGTGGATCTCCTGCTCCCTGCGGGCCTCCTCGTGGATCTCCTGCTCCCTGCGGGCCTCCTCCTCGTGGATCTCCTGCTCCCTGCGGGCCTCCTCCTCGTGGATCTCCTGCTCCCTGCGGGCCTCCTCCTCGTGGATCTCCTGCTCCCTGCGGGCCTCCTCCTCGTGGATCTCCTGCTCCCTGCGGGCCTCCTCCTCGTGGATCTCCTGCTCCCTGCGGGCCTCCTCCTCGTGGATCTCCTGCTCCCTGCGGGCCTCCTCGTGGATCTCCTGCTCCCTGCGGGCCTCCTCCTCGTGGATCTCCTGCTCCCTGCGGGCCTCCTCCTCGTGGATCTCCTGCTCCCTGCGGGCCTCCTCCTCGTGGATCTCCTGCTCCCTGCGGGCCTCCTCGTGGATCTCCTGCTCCCTGCGGGCCTCCTCCTCGTGGATCTCCTGCTCCCTGCGGGCCTCCTCCTCGTGGATCTCCTGCTCCCTGCGGGCCTCCTCCTCGTGGATCTCCTGCTCCCTGCGGGCCTCCTCCTCGTGGATCTCCTGCTCCCTGCGGGCCTCCTCGTGGATCTCCTGCTCCCTGCGGGCCTCCTCCTCGTGGATCTCCTGCTCCCTGCGGGCCTCCTCCTCGTGGATCTCCTGCTCCCTGCGGGCCTCCTCGTGGATCTCCTGCTCCCTGCGGGCCTCCTCGTGGATCTCCTGCTCCCTGCGGGCCTCCTCGTGGATCTCCTGCTCCCTGCGGGCCTCCTCGTGGATCTCCTGCTCCCTGCGGGCCTCCTCGTGGATCTCCTGCTCCCTGCGGGCCTCCTCCTCGTGGATCTCCTGCTCCCTGCGGGCCTCCTCCTCGTGGATCTCCTGCTCCCTGCGGGCCTCCTCCTCGTGGATCTCCTGCTCCCTGCGGGCCTCCTCGTGGATCTCCTGCTCCCTGCGGGCCTCCTCCTCGTGGATCTCCTGCTCCCTGCGGGCCTCCTCGTGGATCTCCTGCTCCCTGCGGGCCTCCTCCTCGTGGATCTCCTGCTCCCTGCGGGCCTCCTCGTGGATCTCCTGCTCCCTGCGGGCCTCCTCCTCGTGGATCTCCTGCTCCCTGCGGGCCTCCTCCTCGTGGATCTCCTGCTCCCTGCGGGCCTCCTCCTCGTGGATCTCCTGCTCCCTGCGGGCCTCCTCCTCGTGGATCTCCTGCTCCCTGGGGGCCTCCTCGTGGATCTCCTGCTCCCTGCGGGCCTCCTCCTCGTGGATCTCCTGCTCCCTGCGGGCCTCCTCCTCGTGGATCTCCTGCTCCCTGCGGGCCTCCTCCTCGTGGATCTCCTGCTCCCTGCGGGCCTCCTCGTGGATCTCCTGCTCCCTGCGGGCCTCCTCGTGGATCTCCTGCTCCCTGCGGGCCTCCTCGTGGATCTCCTGCTCCCTGCGGGCCTCCTCGTGGATCTCCTGCTCCCTGCGGGCCTCCTCGTGGATCTCCTGCTCCCTGCGGGCCTCCTCGTGGATCTCCTGCTCCCTGCGGGCCTCCTCCTCGTGGATCTCCTGCTCCCTGCGGGCCTCCTCGTGGATCTCCTGCTCCCTGCGGGCCTCCTCGTGGATCTCCTGCTCCCTGCGGGCCTCCTCGTGGATCTCCTGCTCCCTGCGGGCCTCCTCGTGGATCTCCTGCTCCCTGCGGGCCTCCTCGTGGATCTCCTGCTCCCTGCAGGCCTCCTCGTGGATCTCCTGCTCCCTGCGGGCCTCCTCGTGGATCTCCTGCTCCCTGCGGGCCTCCTCGTGGATCTCCTGCTCCCTGCGGGCCTCCTCGTGGATCTCCTGCTCCCTGCGGGCCTCCTCGTGGATCTCCTGCTCCCTGCGGGCCTCCTCGTGGATCTCCTGCTCCCTGCGGGCCTCCTCGTGGATCTCCTGCTCCCTGCGGGCCTCCTCGTGGATCTCCTGCTCCCTGCGGGCCTCCTCGTGGATCTCCTGCTCCCTGCGGGCCTCCTCGTGGATCTCCTGCTCCCTGCGGGCCTCCTCCTCGTGGATCTCCTGCTCCCTGCGGGCCTCCTCGTGGATCTCCTGCTCCCTGGGGGCCTCCTCGTGGATCTCCTGCTCCCTGCGGGCCTCCTCGTGGATCTCCTGCTCCCTGCGGGCCTCCTCGTGGATCTCCTGCTCCCTGCGGGCCCTCCTCGTGGATCTCCTGCTCCCTGCGGGCCTCCTCGTGGATCTCCTGCTCCCTGCGGGCCTCCTCGTGGATCTCCTGCTCCCTGCGGGCCTCCTCCTCGTGGATCTCCTGCTCCCTGCGGGCCTCCTCGTGGATCTCCTGCTCCCTGCGGGCCTCCTCGTGGATCTCCTGCTCCCTGCAGGCCTCCTCGTGGATCTCCTGCTCCCTGCGGGCCTCCTCCTCGTGGATCTCCTGCTCCCTGCAGGCCTCCTCCTCGTGGATCTCCTGCTCCCTGCGGGCCTCCTCGTGGATCTCCTGCTCCCTGCAGGCCTCCTCGTGGATCTCCTGCTCCCTGCGGGCCTCCTCGTGGATCTCCTGCTCCCTGCGGGCCTCCTCGTGGATCTCCTGCTCCCTGCGGGCCTCCTCCTCGTGGATCTCCTGCTCCCTGGGGGCCTCCTCGTGGATCTCCTGCTCCCTGCGGGCCTCCTCCTCGTGGATCTCCTGCTCCCTGCGGGCCTCCTCGTGGATCTCCTGCTCCCTGCGGGCCTCCTCCTCGTGGATCTCCTGCTCCCTGCGGGCCTCCTCCTCGTGGATCTCCTGCTCCCTGGGGGCCTCCTCGTGGATCTCCTGCTCCCTGCGGGCCTCCTCCTCGTGGATCTCCTGCTCCCTGCGGGCCTCCTCCTCGTGGATCTCCTGCTCCCTGCGGGCCTCCTCCTCGTGGATCTCCTGCTCCCTGCGGGCCTCCTCGTGGATCTCCTGCTCCCTGCGGGCCTCCTCGTGGATCTCCTGCTCCCTGCGGGCCTCCTCCTCGTGGATCTCCTGCTCCCTGCGGGCCTCCTCGTGGATCTCCTGCTCCCTGCGGGCCTCCTCGTGGATCTCCTGCTCCCTGCGGGCCTCCTCGTGGATCTCCTGCTCCCTGCGGGCCTCCTCGTGGATCTCCTGCTCCCTGCGGGCCTCCTCGTGGATCTCCTGCTCCCTGCGGGCCTCCTCGTGGATCTCCTGCTCCCTGCAGGCCTCCTCGTGGATCTCCTGCTCCCTGCGGGCCTCCTCGTGGATCTCCTGCTCCCTGCGGGCCTCCTCGTGGATCTCCTGCTCCCTGCAGGCCTCCTCCTCGTGGATCTCCTGCTCCCTGCGGGCCTCCTCCTCGTGGATCTCCTGCTCCCTGCAGGCCTCCTCCTCGTGGATCTCCTGCTCCCTGCAGGCCTCCTCCTCGTGGATCTCCTGCTCCCTGCAGGCCTCCTCCTCGTGGATCTCCTGCTCCCTGCAGGCCTCCTCGTGGATCTCCTGCTCCCTGCAGGCCTCCTCGTGGATCTCCTGCTCCTTGCGGTCTCTGTTCTGAGACCACGTGTCTGCTGTGGACCGGCTCACGACGACGCTCCTCCTTAGAGGAACCTCCACGTACTCGGAGGAGCTGCGAGGAGTAGGAAGTCCTCTGGATCTTCTCAGACTCTCCTCACGCTCTATGGCTCGTCTGATCTCCCTCTCAATGGGAGTCTCCGGTGTGGGAGAGCCCTCCAGTGTTCTGCACGGTGAGAAGTCCTCTGACACGCCATCGTCATGCATGTTGTTTGTTCTTCATCCAGGTGTCTCTTTGTTCTTCAGGAGGAACACAGCAGCTGTGTTTCCAGTCGTGGTCTCTCGGGTGTGGACTGTCTGTCCTGATCGTTCTGTTCTTCAGCTGTGTGCTTGTTCTCTCTTGTCGTCTTCTCCCCCGCCCTGCCACCCTGCCACCCTGACACCCTGACACCCTGACACCCTGACACCTCGAGGAGCTCCCCCGCCCTGGCTGGACGGCTCCATGGCAACAGGACAAAGGTCAAACAGCTGTTGTGTGCAGCTTCCTGGATGTCTCCCCTGGGGGAGTTCACACGGTCTTTGTGGCAACAGCTCCTCCTCCTGTTCCGTCTCGTCATCACAGAACACGAGGGCTGGAAAACCTTACAGCTCCATCCAAGCTCCCTGCAGCTGAGATGTTCTCTTCCTCATCACCTTCATCATCACTAAGAGAGGAGCTTCATCCAAGTCAGGTGGAGGTGATGGATGAACTGAGATGAACTGTTTGTGTCTTCACTGTCGTCAGCGTCTCGTTCCACTGGCGACTGACTTTCTGACCTTGTCGTTCCCTCTCGACTCACTTCAGGTGTCTGGGCCTTCTGGATGGTTCTCTCTTCTGTTGGCTCTGAAATGACTTCCCCACTCGCTCTGCGCCCCCTCGACGCTGGAAAACATTCTTTCTCACAATGTCCTCCTTCTGATAAAACACCAAGACACAGAGGAGGTTCAGGTCCTCCTCAGCAGAGGATACTCCAGATGTTTGTGAATCAGACAGATGTTTGTGAATTAGCTCTGGACCTCCTCCCAGTGTCTGACCAATGCTTGTGGATTTATTGTCTTCCATTTAATAATAATAATAATAATGAATTTAATTTATAATGCACTTTTTATTAACAAAAATCTCATGTGCATTACATCATCTGGTTTGATGACGTCTTGTCTGTTTCTTCACGTCTGCTGATGTGAAAGCTTCAGAGCAACCAGCTGTTTGTCCTGAAGTGTGACGTCAAAGAAAGAGAGAGTTTAACCATGAAGCCTCAACAATCACTTTACAATCTGTTCTTTTAGCACTCGTCACATGATTCACTGAGCACATTATCTTAATGTTCAGTGCATTCAGAAAGATCAAACACTAATTATTCATGTGCAGTTCAAGGTTTCATCTGATCTCAGCAGACAGAATTAAAAAACAAGTTTTTAAAATACTTTCATTCATTCATTCAAGTTTATTTGAACAAGGACAGCACAATAAACAATGTCACATGTTAAAAACGAAGCAACCGTTGTCTTGTACACAGGTTTTCTAGCCACAGGCTAATTTGTAAACCCAGTCCTTGGTTGGACTTTTATATAAAAACAGCTAAAATAAAATGTAATTTAGATTAAACAGTTCCCTATATAAAAACATCTAAAATAAAATTAAAATTTAATTAAGTTTAAATGGATTAAACAGTTCCTTCACACACACAGCTGCTCCTCTGTCCCCATGGGGTTCAGTGTTCACAGATTTGGTTTTGTTTCAACCATTTCCTCACCTGGGAATTAAAAACTCTACAAATAAAGTTTATTATTGTTTTAGCAGTTTTCCTCTTATTTCTTTTGCTGGAACATGTACAAGGAGGGAAAAAAAAATCATTTTAACTTTATGCTTTATTTTTATACTTAATTTTTACATAAAAAAATACGTAGGTCTGCATGGTTAATAGTTTTTATTAATTAAAAAACTACCACCACCCCCACACACAAGAATCTGGTGTTTTCATTTGTCTTAAATTGTAAACATCTAAATTATTAGATTTTTTTTAGCTTTATAATGTCACCCCTAACGGCCACAAAAGCCCCCTCCAACAAACCTAAAGTGGCCCATGGGCCACCAGTTGATAACCATAGCAGGTTGTCGTGGCTCTGATCACATTTATTTAGTGAACAAAGGTGTAAAATGGCTCTTTTGATCGTAAAGGTTGCAGAGCCCTGGTCTAGATCTTTGTGAGTACAACATCCTCATAGGTTTTAAAGCCCATTGAGTGGCTTGGCTCCAGACAGTGACACAGTCTGAGAAATGAGACATAATCATGGCATGAAGGTACAACTGAGCAGATTTTACACATAAACAAGGTCTTATAAGACAAAAACAATTTATATTTGTCTTAATGGTTTTAAACACTTTCCTCCATGTTCAGGTTTGAAAACCATAAAGTTTCTTAGTGAAACTGTCAAAGATGATGCAGACGAACACGTCACATTAATTTGAACAGCTCTAAGACAAACCAACACATTTCTTTCTGTGTGTGAACTGTTCTTCGATGGCCGATGAGTGTAAAACTAAAGCTGCTTTACCAGATTAATCATCACATACAACAGACCTTCAGACCCTTTAACGCTGGAAAAGTTCACTCCGTGCCCACGTGTCAACATCATTCTGTTTCTTCTGATTTGATGTTTATTCATTCATTTTAAAAGAACAATACAAAACCGTTTCATCAGATACAAGAATACAAGTAGGATCAAATGAAAGGAGCAGAAAGAAGATGAAATCTTATTATATCTGCCCCTTAAGTTCTGTTTCTTCAGTGTGATGGTTGAACGGTGGCTCAGTCAGTTTATAAATCACATCATGTGCCGAGCGCAGCGTTTCCAGGAAGAAGATTCATCTCAACACCAAGTTCCTCCACAGCACACACAGTTTGTAATTCAGTGACTCACCTCACTCCATGGTTTGGTGTCTCACTCCTCTGTGATCAACTGAAGACCTGTCCATGATGTAGACCTCCTCTCGTTGGGTTTCATTGACCTTTGTCTCTGCAGGTAGTCTCACTGAGTCACGAGGACTCATTTTCAACAGAGACCAGTTCAGGGAGCAGAAGGTGGGGGTTGAGGGCCTTGCTCAGGGGCCCAGAGTGGGCCAGATGAGGGTGGAGGCAGGTGTGGGCGTTTCACCTTTTCCACCCACATTTTGATGTTGACTGTACCGGGAGTTGAACCTGCAACTTTCCGATCACAGGCCCATCTTCTCTAACCTCCGAGTATTACTCATCTTACTTACTCATCCTCAGTCCTTCAGGCCGGTGTCATGGACCAGCGACCTCCACCTCGGCTGATCTTCACCAGGACAGACGAGGACATGGACAGTGGGGACACGTCTCTTTTTGCAGGTTCCTTCAGCTGTTCCTTGGAGGATCGTGTTTGACAAAGTTCTCTTGAAGCTCAGTTCATGGACAAACCATTTCAAATTCTTCTTCATCTTGGTCTGCGTTAGGAAAGAGTCATGATGTCCACTGAGGACAGGGACTTTGGAGCAGACCTCGTCCTCTGTGGTGTGGAAGGAGCACCTGAAGCCGGAGCTGGGAGCAGGTCATTTCAAATGTGCACATTTCTTTCTCTCAGAGTTCAGAGTCCAGCTTTCTGCAGAAAAGAGAAGGACTGAGAGAACAAATGGAAGGAAGACCTAGGTCCAGCTCACTACATCCATCAAGCAGCTGCAGAACATGTTCTGTCTTCACTTCCTGTTTTATTGTCTACAATCATCACATCCTGCTTTATCTCTGTTCGATGAGAGCTGCCGGTTCTGGAGAGTCCAGGTGCACCTCACAAAACTCTGATGAGCAAAAACATGAAGGGTTGTAAGATTTAATCATTTATTTTTAATAATTTATTCAAAGTGTCTCACTGAGCATAAACATCATCAGTGTGTGCTCCTGCCCAGCTGTTTTACATCGTCTCATTCTGCTGGAGAAGTCTCTGGGTGACCTTCATCGTAACAAGAACATTGACATGAAGCAGCAGTTCAGAATAAAAAGATGATTCTGACTCTTCACCTGGAGAGAGACACCACTTCATCATGACCTGGAGGGAGACACCACTTCATCATGACCTGGAGGGAGACATCACTTCATCATGACCTGGAGAGAGACACCACTTCATCATGACCTGGAGGGAGACACCACTTCATCATGACCTGGAGAGAGACACCACTTCATCATGACCTGGAGAGAGACACCACTTCATCATGACCTGGAGGGAGACACCACTTCATCATGACCTGGAGAGAGACACCACTTCATCATGACCTGGAGGGAGACACCACTTCATCATGACCTGGAGGGAGACACCACTTCATCATGACCTGGAGAGAGACACCACTTCATCATGACCTGGAGGGAGACACCACTTCATCATGACCTGGAGAGAGACACCACTTCATCATGACCTGGAGAGAGACACCACTTCATCATGACCTGGAGGGAGACACCACTTCATCATGACCTGGAGGGAGACACCACTTCATCATGACCTGGAGGGAGACACCACTTCATCATGACCTGGAGAGAGACACCACTTCATCATGACCTGGAGGGAGACACCACTTCATCATGACCTGGAGGGAGACACCACTTCATCATGACCTGGAGAGAGACACCACTTCATCATGACCTGGAGAGAGACACCACTTCATCATGACCTGGAGAGAGACACCACTTCATCATGACCTGGAGGGAGACACCACTTCATCATGACCTGGAGGAGAGACACCACTTCATCATGACCTGGAGAGAGACACCACTTCATCATGACCTGGAGAGAGACACCACTTCATCATGACCTGGAGGGAGACACCACTTCATCATGACCTGGAGAGAGACACCACTTCATCATGACCTGGAGGGAGACACCACTTCATCATGACCTGGAGAGAGACACCACTTCATCATGACCTGGAGAGAGACACCACTTCATCATGACCTGGAGAGAGACACCACTTCATCATGACCTGGAGGGAGACACCACTTCATCATGACCTGGAGAGAGACACCACTTCATCATGACCTGGAGAGAGACACCACTTCATCATGACCTGGAGGGAGACACCACTTCATCATGACCTGGAGAGAGACACCACTTCATCATGACCTGGAGAGAGACACCACTTCATCATGACCTGGAGGGAGACACCACTTCATCATGACCTGGAGGGAGACACCACTTCATCATGACCTGGAGGGAGACACCACTTCATCATGACCTGGAGGGAGACACCACTTCATCATGACCTGGAGAGAGACACCACTTCATCATGACCTGGAGGGAGACACCACTTCATCATGACCTGGAGAGAGACACCACTTCATCATGACCTGGAGGGAGACACCACTTCATCATGACCTGGAGAGAGACACCACTTCATCATGACCTGGAGGGAGACACCACTTCATCATGACCTGGAGAGAGACACCACTTCATCATGACCTGGAGGGAGACACCACTTCATCATGACCTGGAGGGAGACACCACTTCATCATGACCTGGAGAGAGACACCACTTCATCATGACCTGGAGGGAGACACCACTTCATCATGACCTGGAGAGAGACACCACTTCATCATGACCTGGAGGGAGACACCACTTCATCATGACCTGGAGAGAGACACCACTTCATCATGACCTGGAGAGAGACACCACTTCATCATGACCTGGAGAGAGACACCACTTCATCATGACCTGGAGGGAGACACCACTTCATCATGACCTGGAGAGAGACACCACTTCATCATGACCTGGAGGGAGACACCACTTCATCATGACCTGGAGGGAGACACCACTTCATCATGACCTGGAGGGAGACACCACTTCATCATGACCTGGAGGGAGACACCACTTCATCATGACCTGGAGGGAGACACCACTTCATCATGACCTGGAGGGAGACACCACTTCATCATGACCTGGAGGGAGACACCACTTCATCATGACCTGGAGAGAGACACCACTTCATCATGACCTGGAGAGAGACACCACTTCATCATGACCTGGAGGGAGACACCACTTCATCATGACCTGGAGGGAGACACCACTTCATCATGACCTGGAGAGAGACACCACTTCATCATGACCTGGAGAGAGACACCACTTCATCATGACCTGGAGGGAGACACCACTTCATCATGACCTGGAGAGAGACACCACTTCATCATGACCTGGAGGGAGACACCACTTCATCATGACCTGGAGAGAGACACCACTTCATCATGACCTGGAGGGAGACACCACTTCATCATGACCTGGAGAGAGACACCACTTCATCATGACCTGGAGGGAGACACCACTTCATCATGACCTGGAGGGAGACACCACTTCATCATGACCTGGAGGAGAGACACCACTTCATCATGACCTGGAGAGAGACACCACTTCATCATGACCTGGAGGGAGACACCACTTCATCATGACCTGGAGGGAGACACCACTTCATCATGACCTGGAGGGAGACACCACTTCATCATGACCTGGAGAGAGACACCACTTCATCATGACCTGGAGGGAGACACCACTTCATCATGACCTGGAGGGAGACACCACTTCATCATGACCTGGAGAGAGACACCACTTCATCATGACCTGGAGAGAGACACCACTTCATCATGACCTGGAGGGAGACACCACTTCATCATGACCTGGAGGGAGACACCACTTCATCATGACCTGGAGGGAGACACCACTTCATCATGACCTGGAGAGAGACACCACTTCATCATGACCTGGAGGGAGACACCACTTCATCATGACCTGGAGAGAGACACCACTTCATCATGACCTGGAGAGAGACACCACTTCATCATGACCTGGAGAGAGACACCACTTCATCATGACCTGGAGAGAGACACCACTTCATCATGACCTGGAGAGAGACACCACTTCATCATGACCTGGAGGGAGACACCACTTCATCATGACCTGGAGGGAGACACCACTTCATCATGACCTGGAGAGAGACACCACTTCATCATGACCTGGAGGGAGACACCACTTCATCATGACCTGGAGGGAGACACCACTTCATCATGACCTGGAGAGAGACACCACTTCATCATGACCTGGAGGGAGACACCACTTCATCATGACCTGGAGGGAGACACCACTTCATCATGACCTGGAGGGAGACACCACTTCATCATGACCTGGAGGGAGACACCACTTCATCATGACCTGGAGGGAGACACCACTTCATCATGACCTGGAGAGAGACACCACTTCATCATGACCTGGAGGGAGACACCACTTCATCATGACCTGGAGAGAGACACCACTTCATCATGACCTGGAGGGAGACACCACTTCATCATGACCTGGAGAGAGACACCACTTCATCATGACCTGGAGGGAGACACCACTTCATCATGACCTGGAGGGAGACACCACTTCATCATGACCTGGAGGGAGACACCACTTCATCATGACCTGGAGGGAGACACCACTTCATCATGACCTGGAGGGAGACACCACTTCATCATGACCTGGAGGGAGACACCACTTCATCATGACCTGGAGGGAGACACCACTTCATCATGACCTGGAGGGAGACACCACTTCATCATGACCTGGAGGGAGACACCACTTCATCATGACCTGGAGAGAGACACCACTTCATCATGACCTGGAGGGAGACACCACTTCATCATGACCTGGAGGGAGACACCACTTCATCATGACCTGGAGGGAGACACCACTTCATCATGACCTGGAGGGAGACACCACTTCATCATGACCTGGAGGGAGACACCACTTCATCATGACCTGGAGGGAGACACCACTTCATCATGACCTGGAGGGAGACACCACTTCATCATGACCTGGAGGGAGACACCACTTCATCATGACCTGGAGGGAGACACCACTTCATCATGACCTGGAGGGAGACACCACTTCATCATGACCTGGAGGGAGACACCACTTCATCATGACCTGGAGAGAGACACCACTTCATCATGACCTGGAGGGAGACACCACTTCATCATGACCTGGAGAGAGACACCACTTCATCATGACCTGGAGGGAGACACCACTTCATCATGACCTGGAGAGAGACACCACTTCATCATGACCTGGAGAGAGACACCACTTCATCATGACCTGGAGAGAGACACCACTTCATCATGACCTGGAGGGAGACACCACTTCATCATGACCTGGAGGGAGACACCACTTCATCATGACCTGGAGAGAGACACCACTTCATCATGACCTGGAGGGAGACACCACTTCATCATGACCTGGAGAGAGACACCACTTCATCATGACCTGGAGGGAGACACCACTTCATCATGACCTGGAGAGAGACACCACTTCATCATGACCTGGAGGGAGACACCACTTCATCATGACCTGGAGAGAGACACCACTTCATCATGACCTGGAGAGAGACACCACTTCATCATGACCTGGAGGAGACACCACTTCATCATGACCTGGAGGGAGACACCACTTCATCATGACCTGGAGGGAGACACCACTTCATCATGACCTGGAGGGAGACACCACTTCATCATGACCTGGAGGGAGACACCACTTCATCATGACCTGGAGAGAGACACCACTTCATCATGACCTGGAGGGAGACACCACTTCATCATGACCTGGAGAGAGACACCACTTCATCATGACCTGGAGAGAGACACCACTTCATCATGACCTGGAGGGAGACACCACTTCATCATGACCTGGAGGGAGACACCACTTCATCATGACCTGGAGGGAGACACCACTTCATCATGACCTGGAGGGAGACACCACTTCATCATGACCTGGAGAGAGACACCACTTCATCATGACCTGGAGGGAGACACCACTTCATCATGACCTGGAGAGAGACACCACTTCATCATGACCTGGAGGGAGACACCACTTCATCATGACCTGGAGGGAGACACCACTTCATCATGACCTGGAGAGAGACACCACTTCATCATGACCTGGAGAGAGACACCACTTCATCATGACCTGGAGGGAGACACCACTTCATCATGACCTGGAGAGAGACACCACTTCATCATGACCTGGAGAGAGACACCACTTCATCATGACCTGGAGAGAGACACCACTTCATCATGACCTGGAGAGAGACACCACTTCATCATGACCTGGAGAGAGACACCACTTCATCATGACCTGGAGAGAGACACCACTTCATCATGACCTGGAGAGAGACACCACTTCATCATGACCTGGAGAGAGACACCACTTCATCATGACCTGGAGAGAGACACCACTTCATCATGACCTGGAGGGAGACACCACTTCATCATGACCTGGAGAGAGACACCACTTCATCATGACCTGGAGAGAGACACCACTTCATCATGACCTGGAGGGAGACACCACTTCATCATGACCTGGAGAGAGACACCACTTCATCATGACCTGGAGGGAGACACCACTTCATCATGACCTGGAGAGAGACACCACTTCATCATGACCTGGAGAGAGACACCACTTCATCATGACCTGGAGAGAGACACCACTTCATCATGACCTGGAGAGAGACACCACTTCATCATGACCTGGAGGGAGACACCACTTCATCATGACCTGGAGAGAGACACCACTTCATCATGACCTGGAGAGAGACACCACTTCATCATGACCTGGAGAGAGACACCACTTCATCATGACCTGGAGGGAGACACCACTTCATCATGACCTGGAGAGAGACACCACTTCATCATGACCTGGAGGGAGACACCACTTCATCATGACCTGGAGGGAGACACCACTTCATCATGACCTGGAGGGAGACACCACTTCATCATGACCTGGAGGGAGACACCACTTCATCATGACCTGGAGGGAGACACCACTTCATCATGACCTGGAGAGAGACACCACTTCATCATGACCTGGAGAGAGACACCACTTCATCATGACCTGGAGAGAGACACCACTTCATCATGACCTGGAGAGAGACACCACTTCATCATGACCTGGAGAGAGACACCACTTCATCATGACCTGGAGGGAGACACCACTTCATCATGACCTGGAGAGAGACACCACTTCATCATGACCTGGAGAGAGACACCACTTCATCATGACCTGGAGGGAGACACCACTTCATCATGACCTGGAGAGAGACACCACTTCATCATGACCTGGAGAGAGACACCACTTCATCATGACCTGGAGGGAGACACCACTTCATCATGACCTGGAGAGAGACACCACTTCATCATGACCTGGAGAGAGACACCACTTCATCATGACCTGGAGAGAGACACCACTTCATCATGACCTGGAGAGAGACACCACTTCATCATGACCTGGAGAGAGACACCACTTCATCATGACCTGGAGAGAGACACCACTTCATCATGACCTGGAGGGAGACACCACTTCATCATGACCTGGAGGGAGACACCACTTCATCATGACCTGGAGAGAGACACCACTTCATCATGACCTGGAGAGAGACACCACTTCATCATGACCTGGAGGGAGACACCACTTCATCATGACCTGGAGGGAGACACCACTTCATCATGACCTGGAGGGAGACACCACTTCATCATGACCTGGAGAGAGACACCACTTCATCATGACCTGGAGGGAGACACCACTTCATCATGACCTGGAGAGAGACACCACTTCATCATGACCTGGAGGGAGACACCACTTCATCATGACCTGGAGGGAGACACCACTTCATCATGACCTGGAGAGAGACACCACTTCATCATGACCTGGAGGGAGACACCACTTCATCATGACCTGGAGGGAGACACCACTTCATCATGACCTGGAGGGAGACACCACTTCATCATGACCTGGAGGGAGACACCACTTCATCATGACCTGGAGAGAGACACCACTTCATCATGACCTGGAGGGAGACACCACTTCATCATGACCTGGAGAGAGACACCACTTCATCATGACCTGGAGGGAGACACCACTTCATCATGACCTGGAGGGAGACACCACTTCATCATGACCTGGAGAGAGACACCACTTCATCATGACCTGGAGGGAGACACCACTTCATCATGACCTGGAGAGAGACACCACTTCATCATGACCTGGAGGGAGACACCACTTCATCATGACCTGGAGGGAGACACCACTTCATCATGACCTGGAGGAGACACCACTTCATCATGACCTGGAGGGAGACACCACTTCATCATGACCTGGAGGGAGACACCACTTCATCATGACCTGGAGGGAGACACCACTTCATCATGACCTGGAGGGAGACACCACTTCATCATGACCTGAAGTGATGAAAAGTTGAAAGAACTATGGAAGACGCTAGGCGTCAAGGCTAACTTTCATGTCGGCTACCACCCACAGGCTTCAGGCCAAGTAGAGAGAGCAAACAGAACTGTGGTGAGTATTTTGAAGAAATACGTGGCTGCAAACCACAAGGACTGGGACGTGAAACTCCCTCTGGTCCTCATGGCCATAAGAGCCACTCCACACACATCAACTGGCATCTCTCCCTTCGAGATGATGACCGGTCGACAAATGACTCTCCCTCTACACCTGTTGTACCAACCAGGCGACGCCGCCATGGCGACAGCCTACACCACACAACAATACATGAAAGATTTGAATGTACACCTCAGAAACACTTTTGCTTTCGCCCAGAAAAACCTGGAAAAATCTGCTGAAGGACGTAAGGCGTACTACGACCAGAAGGCCTCTCATAATGAACTCCAAGTGGGAGACAGAGTCTGGTACTATACGTTCGCCCGGGAAAGGAGGGTCCGAGACCGGAACTCTC